>JALGBA010000096.1:0-24261 GCA_023970755.1 Azemiops feae
TACTTCACGTGATCTTGATTCTATCCCTCTGTTAATGCAGCCCATCACTGTGTTGGCTTTTTTGGCAGCTGCAGCACACTGCTGGCTCATATTTAAGTGATTGTCCACTAGGACTCCGAGATCCCTCTCACAGTTACTACTATTGAGCAAGGTACCCCCTATACTATACCTGTACATTTGGTTTTTCTTGCCTAAATGTAGAACCTTACTTTTTTCACCATTGAATTTCATTTTGTTAGATAGCGCCCAATCTTCAAGTCTGTCCAGGTCATCCTGTATCTTAAGCCTGTCTTCTGGAGTGTTGGCTATTCCTGCCAGCTTGGTGTCATCCGCAAATTTGATGAGTTCCCCATCTATCCCCTCGTCCAAATCGTTGATGAAGATGTGGAAGAGCACTGGCCCCAGGACAGAGCCCTGGGGCACCCCACTGCACACTTCCCTCCATGTAGATGCGGTTCCATTGAGGACCACACGCTGAGTACGGCCGGTCAGCCAGCTACGAATCCATCTGGTGGTGATGCTGTCTAACCCACATTTTTCTATTTTATCAAGTAGTAGGTTGTGATCTACTTTATCAAATGCCTTACTGAAGTCCAAGTAAATTATATCCACAGCATTCCTCTGATCCCCTAATTTTGTCACTTGGTCAAAGAATGCAATAAGTTGTCTGGCATGAATCTGTTTTTGACAAACCCATGTTGGCTTTTGAGTATGATTTTGTTTGCCTCTAGGTGTTCGCTGAGTTCCGTTGTTTGATATCTTTTTCCAAATCTTTCCCGGTATTGAGGTCAGGCTGATAGGTCTGGTAATTTCCTGGGTCCATTTTTTTCGCTTTTGAAGATGGGAACTACATCAGCTCTTTTCCAGTCCTCGCGTAATTCCCATGCTCCAGGATCTTTGAAAAATATAGTTCAATGTTCTGAATCACATCTGCCAGTTTCTTGAGAACCCTGGGGTGTAATCCTCTGGTCCTGTGATTTGAACTCGTCTAGCTGGAACCAGGTGCTCACTTACCGTTTTCTTAGCCCTATCTTTAACTTGCTTTCTATTCTGTTTTTTATGCACATTTTTTTTTTTGTTTTTGTGGTAGGTTTGTCCTGTTTTTTCCCTTTGTGTAAAAACAGATGCAAAAAATGAGTGAAATAGTTCTGCTTTCTCCCTGTTGCTTGTCACCTTTTTGCCACTTTCACCCACTAGTGGACCAATCATTTCCTTCACTTTTTTCTTGTTTTTTACATGTTGAAAGAAGCTTTTTTTGTTATTTTTGACTTTGGTCGCAAGCCTTAGTTCATTATGAGCCTTAGCTTTCCTCACTTCATCTTTGCAGGCTCGGGCTATTTGCTGATATTCTGTCTTAGTTATGTGCCCCTCTTTCCACTTTCTATATTTGTCCCTTTTATCTTTCAATTTATCAGAGAGTTCTTTATGCAGCCATGCTGGTTTCTTTTGAGAGCTGTAATTTTTCCTCTTTGTTGGGATTGTGCTAGACTGGGCTTTTATTATCTCACTTTTCAAAATTTCCCAAGCTTCTTGAGTTGTTTTCCCCTTGAGGATTCTCATCCATGGAATCCTTCCCAAACCCCCTCTAAGTTTATTGAAATTAGCTCTCTTAAAGTCCAAGACTCTAGTTTGACTGTGTTCTATTGCTTGTGCTTCCATAATGTTGAATTCCAATATTGCATGATCACTTCCTCCCAAGGTTCCTGTGGCTTCAACACCTTCTATCATTTCATCCCTGTTAGTGAGAATTAGATCCAAAGTGGCTAATCCCCTAGTTCCCTTCTCTACTTTTTGGGAGACAAAGTTGTCTGCTAGGTTTGCAAGGAATCTGTTTGATCTTCCACTTGGTGCAGAGTTTGTCTCCCAGTTGATGTCAGGGTAGTTAAAGTCCCCCATTACTATTGTGATGTGCTTCCTACATACCTTAGTTAGCTGACTAGCAAAAAGTTCATCTATTTCCTCTGTTTGGTTGGGTGGCCTGTAGTATACACCTATGGCAATGTCATTTCCCCCCCTTTTATATTGACCCAAATGCATTCAAGACAGTTTTCATCATTGTTGTGCTCTAGTTCTGTAGAGATGCAGTTATTTCTTACATATAGAGCAACTCCACCTCCTCTTTTATTTGGTCTGTTTCTTTTTAATAATTTAAATCCCTCTAGCCTTGTGTTCCATTTGTGGGTTTCATCCCACCATGTTTCCGTAATGGCAACAATATCATATCTGCCCTCATTAGCCTGAATTTCTAATTCACCCTGTTTGCTGTTCATACTCTGTGCATTGGTATATAGACATTTGAGTCCTTTATGACTGACCCTGTGTTTACTTTCTACGTAACCTGTGTGGTGCCTGAGTTCCCCTATTGTCTTACCACCTATTTGGTTAGTGCACTTTGTGTTGCACTTGCTATTAGAAGCTTGATTTTGCTTGACAGCAAGGTTGATATTCTTGTCCACACACACATCTATGTTACATGCACTGATAACCCTATAATTGTTAGATTGCCGGGGACAGGGATGTTCTGTATCAATTAACTCACTGTCCCCGCTGTTTAGTTTAAATATTCCTCCAGAAAATCTGTGAATTTATAGCCGAGTAACTCAGTCCCTTTCTTTGATGGATGCAAACCATCTCTTTTGTACATTTTTTCATTGGACCAGCTACAGACATCGTGACTAATATATCCAAAGCCTTCCCCTTTACACCACTCCTTTAGCCACATATTGAATTGTGCTATACACTGGCCTTTTCCATTTTGCTCCTTATACACTGGTAAAACCTCTGAAAAAGTAAGCCTACAGCCTATTCTGCTAAGTTCCTGCCCCAAGCTCTGGAAATCATTCTGCACAGAGAGTACATCTTTTTGGGACAGATCGTTAGTGCCAAGACTGAGCAACTGAGCAATTAATTATGAATGCTTTGGTGAATCAACACCTGCCTTTCCTAAACCTGTGGCTGGACGTACCCCATTAGGTCACGGAGATCTAGCTGCAACGATAATCAACCCTGTTTCAAATCAAAGGGCCCATTTCTGAGCCCTGGATAAGCTCCCTTTTTCAACCCCAGCAACCTGCCAGGTGATGGTTTGGGGACTAACAGTGTAATTCAGGTAAAGACCTTTCTCTGTGAACTTGCCCGCAGAACATCCTTTGTGCGTTAAGTGGATCTTATGCCTAGGCTCTTGTAAATTGTGTTTCCTCCTCCCCACCTTCATTTTTTTCGTTATCTCCTTTCTGTTTGGGGTAAAATCAGAGCCAGCCACCTTCCCTGCTGCGCCCTTCTGATAAGACTGCTCTGAAAAGAACATGCATAGTAGACATCAGCCGAATTTCACAGCCGGGGTGGGGAGGTCCAGAAATGCTTGAAAGGAGTGAAATATGCAGAATTACCAAAGGAAGGAAGCTGCTCCTCCCCTCTTCCCAAAATACAAACTCATAAATCACAAGCATGTGCGTGCCATGCCCGCACTCACCCACACATAAACACACACCACACATATACTCTCAAGTGTTTGGGGAAATGCTCAGTTTTTATCCTGGCCTGCAAAACCTTATTTATAATCTGTCTCTAGAGTCATTTTCAGGCCTGGATCGTCTTCATTAAGAGATGCTTAATACAAAACGATAACGTTTAATCATTTTTAATGCAATGGGTTTTGTAGTTTACTGACTCGTCTAAACAATTTACAGATAGTCCTTGACTTACGACAGCAATTGAGTCCAAAATTCCCTTGGCTAAGCAAGACAGTGGTTAAGTGAGTTTTGCCCCATTTTACGACCTTTCTTGCCACCGTTGTTAAGTGAATCACTGCAGTTGTTAAGTTAGTAACGTGGTTGCTAATGTGAATCTTGCTTCCCCACTGACTTTGCTTGTCAGAAGGTCACGCATGACGCCGGGACATTGCAACCGTCATAAATACGAGTCAGTTGCCAAGCAGCTGAATTTTTGATCACATGACCATGGGGATGCTGCAATGGTCATAAGCATGGAAAACGGTTGTAAGTCACTTTTTTTCAGTGCCGTTGTAACTTCAAACAGTCACTAAATGAATGGCTGTAAGTTGAGGACTACCCATATTGCCTCCTTCAAGCTAAACTAGATACCCAGCAGCTTCACAAACCTAACCCATGGTTTGCCACTGCCAGGAAGATCTTTTCCTTACTTCCTAGTTTAGACACCGCTCTGGAATCTCCTAGTGGTTCCCCATCCAAGAAGTAGTCTGGACCAACTATGCATAGCTTTTTGAGACCATCCAGTCTCAGCTAGTTTGATGGGAACTGCTTGTAACTAGGTTTTTAAGAGGAGACTAAATGGAGTCGAAGAAAAAGATCCCAAGAAATTGTCCTGTGCATTCAGAATAACAGAGTAACAGAGTTGGAAGGGACTTTGGAGGTCTTCTAGTCCAGGGGTCCCCAACCCCCAGTCCGTGGACCAGCACCGGTCCGTGGCATGCCAGAAACCGGTCCATGCAAACAAGCGAAGCCCCATCCACAGGATGCAGGCAGCACGCAAAACCACGCACAGTCAGGTCCATGAAAAAACCTCTCTCCACGGGACTGGTCCCTGGTGCCCAAAAGGTTGGGGACCTCTGTTCTAGTCCAACCCACTGCTCAACCAGGAAACCCTATTCCATTTCAGACAAAATTCATCCACTGCTACACCAGCCATGATTAATCAATACAGCTAAAGACCTGGAACTCATCTCCTAGCTTCCACGATCTCCTTTGGATTAATTTGGGGAGCTATCACCATAGAGACCCAGCTACAGGCCCCATCCCTCATCTGTTCTCATTATCTAGGCAGCTCCAGATGATGGAGGACACTGTCCTACCCAATCATCTGTTTCATAACCAGCTCAACTGTCTCTCTGGAATCTCCCACTGATCTTGTAAGACCAGCGCTGCCGCCCCCAAGCAGCCCTTATATGCAGCACTGGCTTGTGTGAGCCAAGTTACAGACTTCCAATCAAAGGGAATGTCTCCTTTGGTGTTTCCCACAGCACCATCCCATTTCTGCTAAAGAAAAGGGGGAATCGGGCCCGCCAAGGCACCACTTCCTTCAGCTCCTTCCTACCTTCCCTCTTTTCAAGATCCTAGTCCTCATGAAGTTTCTTAATCTGAGTCAGAACTGGATCCCTTAGGATAGGAAAATTATGTTGAGGTGGGTTCTCCATCCTCGGTTTGCTTTGGGGGAGGGAATTAGCACATAAGGAAGAAAACAAGACTTATATTCACTTCTCTTAAATGACAGTTTTGTACTGCTGACCTCAGTGCATGGCTAGTGTAGCTCCCAAACAGGCTTTCTAGAGCTTGGGAAAAGAATGGCAGTTTGTCAGGGATTAAAAATGCATAAAATTGGCACATTCTTTTGCTTTTAGGAGACTGATGCGTCCAGAGAATTGAGAAAGCTCCTCGTTAATGAACTTGGAAATCAGTTGGATGTTAAAACCAGCCTATCCGTTGCCAAGATTTCTGAAACCAGATCTCTTTTCCCTTTCATTAAATTGATTTTTTTTTAAAGGGAACCTTGTTTTTTTTTTTTAAATCATAAGGGGCTGCTCAGGAATGCTCAGCAGCGATTGCAGATGTGCTCAGCAGTGATTGCAGATGTGCGTTTCAATTTGGAAGAGGGGCATTTAAAAAAAAAAAAAACCTCTCAAATTACAGTGTTAATCTCTTTTTAGTGCAGAGGTTGGGAACCTTGGCCCTTTTATGACTTGTGGACTTCAACTCCCAGAATTCCTGAGCCAGCCATGTTGGCTCAGGAATTCTGGGAGTTGAAGTCCACAAGTCATAAAAGGGCCATGGTTCCCCACCTCTGTTCTAAAACATCATTCTGGCTCAGGAATTCTGGGAGTTGAAGTCCACAAGTCATAAAAGGGCTGTTGTTCCCCACCCCTGCTTTAGTGGGATCAGCAAATGTAATTCCCCAAAAGCAGGAGCACAGAGGCACAACAACTGCATCTCTTTAAAAGCAGCCATGTTTCTTTCCTCAGTGATGGCAGGCCAGCTGTGCAATCACAGGACTTGAAGGGCTGAGTCTAAAAACTCCCTCAGTTGTGTTATATAAATATGCTTGCACTTCATTCAGCTTCAAGCAGTTTGTCCCTTAATCGGCCGAACAAGCAGAGCGTAACTGAATCATGTTTGAGTAGAGCTATGACCTCATGAGCTCATTCATCCGGTTCCTTGGACCATTAAAACACAGTCAATTCCAATTTTGGTTAGCCTCTGATTCCTTCATCTCTCAGGCTCCAGAGTGGGACAAATGTACTCTTAGGTGAAATGTTAGATATTGTTTGCAGGGAAGGAAACCATGAATCAGCCCTACATTTGCTCATTTCTTATTCTTTTCCTTCCTTCCCAGTGGAAATTCAAATTGTATTTGAATTTGCTGTGCACCAAAGCCAGTGTGGACCTGAATAATGGAAACCTCTTAAATACTCCTCCCCCCCTCCGGATTTGTGTACAAATAGTTCTCGACTTACGACCACAATTGAGCCCAAAGTTTTTGTTGCTAAGCGAGACTGTTAAGTGCATTTTGCCCCATTGTACGACCTTTCTTGCCACAGTTGTTAAGTGAATCACCGCAGTAGTTAGGTTAGCAATACCATTGTTTAAGTGAATCTGGCTTCCCCATTAACTTTGCTTGTCAGAAGGTCGCAAAAGGTGATCACACAACCCTGGGACACTACAGCTGTCATAAATACGAGCCAGTTGCCAAGCGTCTGAATTTTGATCACGTGACCATGGGGATGCTGCAATGGTCGTTAAGTGCAAAAAAGTCACTTTTTTCAGCCCCGTTGTAACTTTGAATGCTCACTAAGTGAACTGTTGTAAGTTGAGGACTACCTGTAGTTCTATGTGCTAGCAGAACACTTAGCTTGGCATGGAGATCAAGGCTTGTCTTAAGTAATCTTGATTTGATTTGTTGCTGGTCACCGTCATTGCTTAAGAGAAGGGAAAAAAACAGCACTGTTTCACTCTTCTCTGTGTACTTCGTTGTTGCAACAGGAATGTAAAAGAGGCATTCCCACATGCAACACAGGGTAGATGCCACTTCTTAAATCAATTTCCCAATCCTGGGTCCTTAAATTGTTTTTTGTCCTATGTGAGCCATTGATCCTACTTGCGGAGGCTGATGGGAGATGAAATCATAAACATTAGATGAGAGAAAGCACGTTGGAAGTGGCAACCTCTCAGAAGAGGCATTCCGTGTTCCTTTTGAGCTGTTTCTTCTAAAACACTCTAGTTTCAAAAAGTCCATGAAAAATCCGGGCCTTTGTTGAATGGCTTAAATTGTGATACAAAAATTGTGTAGCTCAGCTGTTCCTTATCTGGGTGTGCCAAGAAAGTGAGGATTTCCTGTAATTTTCAATCGAGCAAAGTTCATGAGGTGGGATTTTCTTCTCTCCCAGAGCTCTCTGTTTGTGTGGAATGCTTCATTTGTCCAAGGAGAAAAAGTCTCTCCCCCCTTCTCACTTTGGAACCACTTTCTTTTCATTTCACATTTTCCTTTCCTTTTGTGTAGACCTTGAAACGCAAAGAAAAAGAATATGAGCATGAGATGGAGCGGCTGGCGAGGGAAAAAATTGCCACGCAGCAACGTTTGGCAGAGCTGAAGAATGAGTTGAGTCAGTGGATGGATATCTTGGAAATTGACCGGATAATCCGCCAGACAGTTCAACCAGAAGATGATCAGGCGTCCACTTCAACTGCTTCAGGTATGCTGGGATGTTTTGGTGCCATTTCATGGGCAGATTCCATTTCATGACAAGATAAAAATTAAAAATAAATAAAATATAAAGGGGAGGGAGGGAGGGAGGGAGGGAGGGAGGGAGGGAAGGAGGAAAGAGAGAGAGAGAAAGAAAGAAAGAAAGAAAGAAAGAAAGAAAGAAAGAAAGAAAGAAAGAAAGAAAGAAAGAAAGAAAGAAAGAAAGAAAGAAAGAAAAAGAAATCCCAAAGGTGCTTTTTCAAAAGGCAACTGGACTTTGTTTTTCCTTGAAGACATCAGTTCTTCAATCAGAACTGAAGAAGCTTCTGGGATGAGAAGTGAAATGTCTTCAAGGAAAAACAAAGTCCAGTTGCCTTTTGAAAAAGCTCCTTTGGGACAACCATGACCTCGGTGGCTGAGAATCTCCATGGATGGATGGATGGAAGGATGAAAAGAAAGAGAGAGAGAGAAAGAAAGAAAGAAAGAAAGAAAGAAAGAAAGAAAGAAAGAAAGAAAGAAAGAAAGAAAGAAAGAAAAAGAATATGCACTGCAAATAAAACTTCATGCGCTCAAAAAGTCACTTCAATGGTGAGATGAGTGGCATATAAATTTAATAAATAAAAATTACATAAATAAATAGAAAGAGATGCTCTTTTACTCATCTTAAGTAACACTACTACTGTATGAGCTGCACTGGCTCTCAATTTGTTTGCAGTTGCAACTTAAAAGTGCTGGTTATTTCTACACTGCCAAAACGCTCCGGTCTGTAACCTTTAACTGAGCAAAACGGTCCATTATAGGGCAAAATGTTTTGAATGAAGGTACTCATTTACAGAATGTTTCAAAATCCAGGACCCAGGACTCCCATGGAATTGGAATTTGGCATATATTATAAAACGTGTTATGACATAATACAAAATGTCATCAGACATCAGCGCTTGATGTTTAACTGTGCTATTCAGTTCAACATGGGCTACTTTCAAGGCAGATCCATCTCTTGAGTACCTCCCTGAATTTTTAAGAACTTATCAAGTACATTAGAAGCTGTGCCATTGTTGAAAGCAACGGACGGAAACTAATCAAGGAGAGAAGCAACCTAGAACTAAGGAGAAACCTCCTGACAGTTAGAACAATTAACCAGTGGAACAACCTGCCTCCAGAAGCTGTGGGTGCTCCCAACACTGGAAGTTTCTAAGAAGAGACTGGACAGCCATTTGTCCGAAATGGTATAGGGTTTCCTGCCTGAGCAGGGGGTTGGACTAGATGACCTCCAAGGTCCCTTCCAACTTTATTATTATTATTATTATTTATTATTGAGGAATCTGGTAAGGAAATAGCCTCTGAAAGGATGACCCAACAGGGCACAGATTGTCTAGCCATCTTTAAAGTTTTACATGGTACAAGCCAGGATCCAGCACTGATAATGTTACCTAGTTTGGGTAATGAAACATCTGCAAGAAAACAATCAAGCTCAGAGAGCACCAGGGGGCCCTCATTTCAACCTACATTTTACAGGTTATTTGCAGGACTGCCTCTCCTTGAAGGTATCTGCCCATCCTTACATAGGGTGAGCATTCTTCAGGTCCCTCCTTTAAATGTTGCTCCCGGATGGGACCTTGGTTGGCTGCCCCAGTCCTTTGGAACAGCCTCTCCCCTGAGATCAAAGTAGCCGAAGACTGGGAAGGCCTCTTCCCCCAACCTTAGGCTGGGAGTTGAGTTGGGAGGCTACTTGGTCTAGTTTCTGGAGGTGTGTGGAGACTACTTTTGGTTTTAGCTGTATTTTTACGGAGTGTGGTAAGCTACCTAAAAGCACTATATGAGATAGGCAGCCATAGAAGTCCTGTAAAGAAATAAAATAAAAAGGTTGGGTTAAAAACATTCTCCTCTGATATGCTTCTTTTCTCCATGCATGAAATCAAGTGGGGGGGGGGGAGGCGGAGGTTGAGAAGGTTAAGCCTGAAAATTTTAAAATCTCTGTTTCTTTCTCTCTCTAGCTATGTACATCTATATCCAACTATCTATCTATCTATCTATCTATCTATCTATCTATCTATCTATCTATCTATCTATCTATCTATCTATCTATCTATCTATCTATCTATCTATCTATCTATCTATCTATCTATCTATCTATCTATCTATCTTCTATCTATCTACATCTCTCTCTCTCTCTCTTTCTAATTATCTAGCATCTGTCTGTCTAATCTATCTAAGAGCCGTGGTGGCACAATGGGTAGAATGCAGTATTGCAGTCTAATTCTGCTGACTGCCTCACCAGCTCAAGGTTGATTCAGCCTTTCATCCTTCCGAGATTGGTAAAATGAGGAGCCAAATTGTTGGGGGCAAGATGCTGACTTTCTAAACCACATAGAGAGGGCTGTAAAGCACGATAAAGCGGTATATAAGTCTAAGTGCTATTGCTATTCATCCATGTCTGTCTGTCTGTCTTTCTCTCTCCATATCTATCTATCTATCTATCTATCTATCTATCTATCTATCTATCTATCTATCTATCTATCTATCTATCTATCTATCTATCTATCTATCTATCTATATCTATCTATCTATCTATCTATCTATCTATCTATCTATCTATCTATCTATCTATCTATCTATCTATCTACACACACACATATGTGTATATATACTGTATATATGTATATATATCATCTATATATCTAACCATCTATATTTCTTTCTAATGTATCTATATCATCTATCTCTATATCTATGATCTATGATCTCTATCATCTTTCTACATCTATGTCTGTGTCTGTCTGTCTATCTATCTATCTATCTATCTATCTATCTATCTATCTATCTATCTATCTATCTATCTATCTATCTATCTATCTATCTATCTATCTATCTATCTATCTATCTATCTATCTAATCATTTATATCTCTATCATCTATTAAATTTCTACCCTTCTTCTATCGCACCTAAGTGACTCTGTGCAGTTTACAACACGTGGTGTAAGAAATAGCGATTTCAATGTTTGGATGACCTGGTTTGGCCTCCTGTGGGTTCCCACCTGTTTCCCTCAGCCAGAATTTTACATCTGCCTTTATTTATCTCCCCGCAGAAGGAGAAGACAATATGGATGAGGACATGGAAGACAACAGCCCTGTGAATTCGTTGCCGAAGCTTGTGCATCGCCAGCATCCTGAGCTCTTGAAAGCGGTGGCCCCCATCGCTGCTGCCCATCGCCCTTCGGTTCTGCCGCTGGCCCAGAAGCATGCCCCGCCCCCCCTCCAGCCCCAAGCCCTGGTCCAGCCCCAGGCAATTGTCCCTGCACAGACTCACCTCGTGGCGGCCTCCACTGTGCAATCGACTGTTATCGCCCATACGGCCACTACTCACGCCTCCGTCATTCAGACTGTTAACCATGTTCTCCCGGGCCCCCAGCCCAAGCACATTGCCCACCTCGCACCCTCATCCACCTCCAGCCCAGTCCAGCTGACGACCACGGCTCAGCCCATCGGCCACATCACTGTGCACCCGGCCACCCTCAACCACGTAGCCCACCTGGGGCAGCAGCTCCCTCTGTACCCACAGCCCGTGGCCGTCAGCCAGCCTGTGGTGGGCCACATTGCGCACGCCATCTCTCACCAGCAAGTGAATGGAACTGCCAGCCTCGGCCAGCCAGCGGTCATGGCGAAGCCCGGCGTTGGAACTCAAGTTGTCCACCACCCACAGTTGGTGGGCCAAACGGTCTTGAACCCAGTCACCATGGTTACCATGCCCCCTTTTCCCGTAAGCACCTTGAAGCTGGCGTAGAATCAGCTGCAAAACAACTGGATAAATCTCCATACATTCCAACTGTGCCCCGTGGCAGAGATGTTAGGAGTGAGAGGGTTGGACACACTGACCCTCCGCGAGAGGATGGCGCAAGAGAGAGGCCGGGGAACAGGCAGAGATAACCTTTCCGCCCTCCACCTGTCCCTTCCCCAGTTTTTTTTTCTCTTTTGATTTCTCTCGAGAAACTCGGTCATGGGAGGGAGGGCATGGGGGAGGGGAATAGAAAAACCCATAAGGGCTGCTTCTGCACTTGAATTTCCCATAATCAGAGAAAAATAAATCAATAAACTGTCCTTCACGGTGATTTTTTTTTTCTTTTGACATGTAATCAGTGAAATAAGACTGTAATAAAGTTCTTAAGACTTTGACTTTTCCTTTCAACCACAACCACCACAGCCTTTTTTTTTTAACTTTTTTTTTTTTGATGTGTTGCTTCTTTGTAGTTCCTTTTTTTAAAATGGCTGATCTCTTTTATTAAGACTTTGCATAGAGGAAAAAGAAAAAGAAATAATAGAATATATATATATATATTTATATATATATACCTGCGTATAGCTACATATATATAAAAATATGGTTCTCTGTGAACATCATTGATGGACAGATCCTTTTGTTTCCAGGATTAACGGACAGACATCAACAAAACTCCTGCTTTGAAAGGAGACAAGAGATAGTAGCATCCTTTTTTTTTAAAGCATCTTGAAATGATAAGATGGTTTTGTGGACCAGGGTATTTAAAAAAAAAAAAAAACATTACTCCTTCCCAACTCCCCACTATATTTACATTTCAGTAAAATCATCCATAATCACTGTGACTTGTTATGGCATTTTAAGGAAACCCTCTGTCTAATAAAAAGGTTAAAAAAAAAAAAACAAGAACGAGGTTGCACACCCGTGGATTTTTGTGGTTATTGTAATGCTCAAACCTAATTAATTGATTTTTTTAAAAAAATCATTTTCTTCTTTTATGCCTGATTTGGGATGTGATTTGATTCTTTGCACATCTAATGATAGGTTCCTGCATGACTTGGATCCAACCTGTGGTAGAAATGGAAACTCAAAAAAACGGGTCCTGGTGATCTGAGGAGCAGGGAGCAATTTGTAATTCTCTCTGTTGAAATGCACAATTCATCCTTAGCTCCTTGCTCTTATGTTCTATTCCATCTTTTAAGCGGTTCAAAGTGGGAAGCCAACACGGTAGGTTTGTGTGATGGTAATAAAATGTTGGACCCTCCAAATCTTGAAGTGACTTAAGGATAGGCATTAGGTTTATTTTCACTTGCAAATTTTATTTCTAGTTAGATGTTCAAGGAAGTGAAATGTTCAGAGAAGCATGCAAACATGCACACTGCTGGATTTTATCAAGCAAAAGACTGTTAGCTCGTTGGCAGTTCTGGGTTGCACCAACCCAGCTGGAGAACTTTGTCTGAAGTACACTTGGGTGGATCAAAGTGATTTGGTTAATTCAGTAAACTGTGATTAAATAAACGATGCCGTAGCATAAACAAGCAACTGAGAGGAGGCTGTTATGTGCACATGCGCCATGAAAGTTTGCCTAGGAGAGAAATTGCTCTGTGCATTTGGCTGTTTTTGGTAGAAAAAGGGGAGAAAAACCTATTTTCATGTTTAACTTGCCTAGTTAGCCAGTATTATGCGGATGTTAATTCTTTGATATTTCAGGTAGAATTCTTTCTAATCAAAGTGAAAGCCACCAAGCGCTAACAGACAGAGACCACATATTGCAACCGATCCTCTGCCACTATGCCTATCCCAAACCACATCCCTTTGGACTTTCTAGAACTGTATTGCCACGGCAAAAATAACATGGACTAGATAGAGATCTCGTTAAGGATCAGAAAAACTATTTTACATGTTTTGAGATGGGTAAAAATTTATTTCCCCATCTTTGGGGACAGACCAGCCATCTCTTGCCATAAACTGGTGCTGAGCATTGGATTCATTCTGGATTAAAAAAAAATATGTTAAGGTGCCCAACACGGGTGTATTTAGTTTCAGTTGATAAGACACTCCCTAACAGAAGCATTCACACAACAATCTTGATGAAAGATGGAGCAATTGCATTTATTCCACATGCTTCGATTGTGGTTTAGGAGGGTGTGGTTTGGGGTGGCTCCAATGTAGTTTGCAAATCCAGAGGGGTTCGTTCAGTAATTGGTTGCAGCTGTTGTATGAACCCAGCCTAAAGAGTTCCAATTGGTTTGCCTGTGTTTTGGGTCTGTTTTCATCTTGACTTGTACCTTAACAATCTGCCAAGAATAAATCAAGCAGAACAGTTGATCTCAATCATTCTGCCTTTTAGGTGCTATACTGTCACGGGCCCCAGTATCAGGAATTTCTAGTGGAATTCATTGCTGTATCCTAAGTGGGTTTTTTAAATTTTGCTTTCCAATTTTAAGTGTGTTTAGAATGGATGACAGAATTATGACAGAAGGGTGTTGCAACTCCTTTTCTCTCTCTCTTACTTAACTAGGAAAGGCAGTGAAACTTTGTCTAATAATCCATGTTAGAAAATGTTTTTGGGGAAAGTATTCCTAGGAGCTAGGGTCTGAATGACACTTATGACAAATGCATGGGATTCTAACAGGTAGTCTTTGTTTAGTGACTGCCTCTTTTAATGACCGTTCACGGTTCCCACAGGGATGAAAAAGTAACTCCAATCGTATTCATGATCTTCATAGGCCTGTGAACAGAGGAAAGCAGTGTCATTGTTTCGCTTGGTGAGTGCTTCACATAATCGCAAGCCACAATTGTGGTCGCTAAACAAGGACTCTCTTATCCTATTTGAATATCTCTCATTTGATTTCCTGGCTAGTTGGACATTTTGGGGTGTCCTAGGAAACTTTTAAATGGAAGACTTACAAACAGCAGCCACATCCAGAGATAGACTGCACCAGCTTTTGGATGCTGGCAAAGCTGTAGAGTTCTTTCTTAAGAAAGGCCTTTCTATCCTTATCCCAACACTCTGGCTCAGTTGGGACTACAAATCCCAGGATTCTCCTATGTTTAAGAATCTTGGGGCACAAACAGCCCAATTTGGCAATGCCAAATACATGGGGTTGATGCTTTCTGGCTACAGGGGTAGGCAACCTTGGCTCTTTTGTGACTCGTGGACTTCAACTCCCAGAATTCCTGAGCCAGCCACGCTGAGGGAAAAGAGGTTTCCATGCTGGCTCAGGAATTCTGGGAGTTGAAGTCCACGAATCATAAAAGAGCCAAGGTTGCCTACCCTGCTGGAAAAGTGGAGTGTTCTGAAATAACGGTTTGCCTTAAAAGAGAGCATGGCTGGTTGAAACTCTGATTTAAGAAATCCCTCCCCCCCCCCACCTCAATTATTGTGCTTGCAAGAGAATAGCCTGCCACCTACTGCTGACATTTAGAGGGACTGGCCTGCATTGAGGTAACAATAGGATTTTCCAACTGACTCCTTTTCTCAGCCAACAGTTGAGTTACTGATCTGTTCTCTCCTCCAGAAAACCCGTTCTGATTCCCCCCTCCCCCCCATCATCTCAGCCTTCCAGCACACCACCCTCATTGGACAGATTAGCCTTTGGGGGCAGAGAGATACTAGTGTCAATCTTAGGCTATGCCTATAGCCTATGTGAAGAGTGGAGGCTCAACATTTGAGTTTGCTGATTGAGGACTCAACTACAAATCGGAGTGTGGATAATTGACAAATGTGATTTGTCCCAAGCCTAGGATGAAATGAGCAGACCACTGATCATGGCTTGTGCTTTGCATTTGTTCTGTATCTGGATTGGGGGGAAACTGCCCCACATAGCATTGTATTTTTATCCTGCCTTTATTATAATTCAAGCCTGCAGGCATAGTTAACTCTTCTGCTTCCTGTGTTCCCCCCAACAACCACTTCTTGCCTCCAAAAGTTGTTGATGCTCCAACATGGGAGGTTTTTTAAAAAAAGAGACTGGACAGCCAAATGTCCAGAAATGTATAGGGTCTCCTCCTAGAGCAGGGGGTTGGACTAGACTAGAAGACCTCCAAGGTTCCTTCCAACTCTGTTATTTTGTTATTCACTCTGTGAGATGGGTTGGGCCGAGAGGGGGTGACTGGCCCCAAAGTCGCCCAAATGGCTTTCATGCCCAAGGCAGGCCTAGAAATCACAGTCTCCTGGTTTCTAAGCCAGCTCCTTAAGCTAAAATCTCTCACCTTTGGCAAGTTTAAGATGTGTGGACTTCAGCTCCCAGAATTCTTCAGCCATCATGGCTGGCTGGGGAATTCAGGGAATTGGTCCAGGCAACTTAAATTTGCTAAGGTTCAGAAACACTGCTGCCTTAACCACCACACCAAACTGTCTCCATTTATCTCGCTACAAACACACAAGGGCGATTTTTGACCCCAAAATATAATCCAAAATGAGGATTCGTGTGTGCACACTCAAAAATGTAGCCCTCTCTTTTCTTGCTTGTTAAAGACTTAGAAATCTCTTAAATGTATCTCAGGGTCTTTAGATCTGGAATGTATAATTACATCTATGAGAAAGCAGCTTCTTTTATTAAGGTTTTTTTTTTAAGGTAGAAAAGGTATACAAAAAGAAAAGGAAAAAAAGTTGGAGACATCTGGATAACGTTTCCTTAAAATTCTGGGCAGCTGGGTGGACCAGGATCCAGCCTGGTATAAGAGAGGCTGTTATGTTCTGTAAAATACAGAAATCTGGATCTTTTGTCTGATCTGGATTTGTACTGAATATTAGAGAAATATTTGGTCCTTGACCTGTTGACCTGTTTTTCTGGAGGTACTGATTTATGACTGGGAGAATCGTGCTAGCTCTGATGAACCTGTCACTCTGCTGGTTGTTTTATTTCTGAATCAAACAGGAGACAAAGAGCACTGCGTAGCCATTAAAAAAAGGTTTGACAATATGTATTTTTCTTCTTCTTTATACATATATTTGCACTTGAGATAAATTCTTGAGCAATAAAGAAAATATTTTGCTCTGGACAAAAATAAATAAGGCAATACACAATATTCATAAAATACCATTATGCAGAACATTATAATAAACAGTACAACAAAGTTTGCACAGTTAAATTATTTTTGTTTGGTTGTGAGGTGTTTTTTTTTCTTGTTGTTTTTGTCTTTATATAGTAAAGTACCATATGATACATTCTCCAAAAAAGTAGTGCAGTTTTCCTTGTTTAAAACATTGATTCCCTCAATAATAAGGGTGGTTGGGAGGGGGTTAAGACTCCACTTTGCTATCCAAAGAAAATGTGCACAAAGGAGAAAGCATTTTCCTCTGCCATGAAACTGTCCAGCAGAACCATGCATGGGGTCAAACACTTCGCACACATACACACACACAAAAAAATAAAACGAGCAGGGCCAAGGGACTGCGTGCGTGCGTGCATGCCACCACCGCCACCAAAAAGTACTTGTTTTTGCATTCCAAGTAAAGAAACAACAAAAAGGTTACACTGGACAAAGGTTGTTGGCACTTTGGGGCTATGTCAAACTCCCCTTTCCGTGGCTGTCGCTCCAGCTTGGAAGCCGTTGGGGGTGTAGCCACACATACAGAATCAGTAAAGGCAAAAAAGAGTGGACAAATAAGACATGCTAGATGCATAAAAAAATTCCATGGGGACAGACAAATTCATAAAGCAAAATGAAAAACGGACAATCCTCCAATGGGCACCATAGAGCAACCGGTCTCTCAAATCTAGCTAATTCAGCCTTCCTTTGGATTCCTAGCGGTTTTTTAAAAAATCAAGACTCTAGCCCTCAAGATTGTGCAGAAACATACAAGAGTATTTCCCTGTTTCCCACTTTTTTTATCAGTCACTGCTGGAACTCAGCTTTGGAACGACTGACCAAATACGCAAACCGAGCGTGAAATCTCAATTTATCAAGTTCTTTCATGACTGTGTAAGCTGCGAGCCATTAGGTTGATACGAGAACGGGGGTTCCTTACTCCTAAATCTGGTATAATCCTGGGCAAATCTACAGGATATCCTGCCTATAGTCAGCTGGAGAGGTTCCTTTGGAAACCTAGACAAACATTTTGCAAAATTATAGCAACGGTAAAATTTGGAAGAACTCTTTTCTTTTTGCTTTACACACTTGCTTACTAACCCCAGGGCAAGAGGCAATTCCGAACACGACAGAATTGGAACAAATGGGAGAATAAAAACACACAAGAATGATTTTTTTTGGCCCTGAAATAAGAGTCCAAGAATGAGGACTCGTTTGTGCACACTCAATACTCAGCTTTGTATTTTTTTTTTCTTGCTTGTTAAAGGCTTAGAAATCTCTTGAATGTTTACTTCATTACATGGAAGATGCTGTTACAACATTGTTTGAAGTGACAAGTGCAGGAAAATCCCCTCCCTCCCCCCCCCTTTGAAAGCTTTTTTGCAGCAATGCTAACTTTGCATTCCTCCAGCAGCTCCGAACTTCATTTATTCTCAATCAACGTCTGGACCTTGCAGACCAAATCTCTGGCTATCTTCAGAATCTCTTGGGCATTGTGATGTTCGGCCATCTCTGCACACAATAAGCATTGGAGAAAAGATTAGCAACGGCAAAGGCTGAGCCTACATTTTGATAAGAGGCAGAAATTGGACCAGTCTCAGCCATTGTCCACAGCTACCTCATTTTTGTCAGATCATGAAGGGGGCTGAATGTTGCTGGCTTAAGACCCCCACCAGAATTTCTATTCAACCCCTTGGAAGCAAGGTTTTACACTTAGGCAGGAAAAAACAAAGGTACAAATACAGATTAGGTGAAACCTGGCTCAAAAGCAGTAACTGTGAGAGGGACCTTGGGAGTCCTAGTGGACGATCACTTAAACACGAGTCAGCCGTGTGCGGCAGCAGCCAGAAAAGCTAATACAATCCTTCGTTGTATAAACAGAGGCATAGAATCAAAATCATGTGAAGTATTAGTACCACTTTATAAAGCCTTAGTAAGGCAACACCTGGAATACTGCATCCAGTTTTGGTCACCACATTACAAAAAAGATGTTGAGACTTTGGAAAAAAAAATGCAAAGAAGAGCAACTAAGATGATTAAACGCCTGGAGACTAAAACATATGAAGAACGGTTGCAGGATTTGGGCTTGGTGAGTCTACAGAAAAGAAGGACTAGAGGTGACATGATAGCAGTTTTTCAGTATTTGAGGGGCTGCCAGAAAAAAGAGGGGGTCAACTTATTTTCCAAAGCACCAGAAGGCAGGACAAGAAACAATGGATGGAAATTAACCACGGAGAGAAGCAACCTGGAATTAAGGAGAAACTTCCTAACAGGGAGAACAATTAACCAGTGGAACAGCTTGCCTTCAGAAATTGTGGGTGCATCATTGGAGGGTTGTAAGAAGAGACTAGACAGTCATTTGTCTGAAATGGTATAGGTTCTCCTGCTTGAGCAGGGGGCTGGACTAGAAGACCGTCAAGGTCCCTTCCAGCTTTATTCTGAATTGAAAATTGAATTGAAGCAGGTTCTTATCCAGAAGCTTCTATCAGCTCTTTGCAAATAAGAAATAGGATAGGAATATGAAAATTCCCACCAAGTTGACCTTTGCAAGGTGAGGAAGGAGCAAGGAATGCTCCTACACAATCATAGTAGTCATACACTATGAATACAATGATTTGTTTAGCAACAAGTCAACATTACAATGGTGCTGAAAAAACCGACATCAGTTCCACTGCAGTTGTTAAGCAAATCACTGTGGGTTGTTAAGCATGGCAGCATGACCACAGCTTGTAAACTTTCTGCCAGCTTCTCCTGTGACTTTGCTTGTCGGAAGCTGGCTGTGAAGCGTGCAAATGCTGATTATATGACTGTGGGACGTTGCAATGGCTACAAGTTCAAAGACTGGTAAAGGAGCAATATAGTTATATATAAAATCCTCCAAACCCTGCATTCAGAAAACTAGCATGTTCATGAGAATGTCAAATTAGAAACCTTTTCCCGGCATACTGATTTTCTAGGTGTGCAATTTCTGAAGGCAAGATTTAGGGGGTGACTTTTCAGTGAAAGAGACTTAGCAGGCCATTTTTATAGTAAAGTCTTTGTCAATGGAGTCTATGCCAGCCAGTCAGAATGGGCTAAAATTCAGAGACAGGTAAGCTTTCTCGGTGTGATGTAAGAATCAACTGGAAATCAAATACAGGTAGTCCTTGACTTACGACCATTTGTTTAGCGATCACTCAAAGTTCCAACATTGAAAAAAGTGACTTATGATTGGTCCTCACACTTACCACTGTTGCAGCATCCCTATGGTCATGTGATCAAAATTTGGGCGCTTTTGATGGTTGGGGAGTCCCAGGATCATGTGATCTTCATTTGCAACCTTCTCAGCCAATTTTGAACAATGAGGGAAGCTGGATTTGCTCAACTAAGGGCTGATTTATTTAACTGCAGCGATTTGCATACAAGCAGGCAAAAAAATATATGCATAAAATCAAGTGCTACTCAACAACCGCCTTGCTTAGCAATGGAACTTCTGGGCTAATTGTGGTCGTAAATTGAGCCCTGGTGGTGCAGTGGTTAGAGTGCAGTACTACAGGCCACTTCTGTTGATTGTGACTGCCGGCTGCCAGCAGTTTGGCAGTTTGATTCTCACCAGCTCAAGGTTGACTCAGCCTTCCATCCTTCTGAGGTCGCTAAAATGAGGACCCAGATTGTTGGGGACAATATGCTGACTCTTAAACTGCTTAGAGAGGGCTGGAGAGCACTGGAAAACGGTATATAAATCCAAGTGCTATTGCTATTGCTATCTGTCATTGTTCCTTCTATCTCCTACATTTCAGCATAAATGCCAGTTAGTAAGTGGATCATGTAGTCGGTAAGCGAATTTGGCTTCCCCCACTGACTTTGCTTGTTGGAACAGAGGTCCCCAACCTTTGGAGGACCGGAGGAAAAGCGATGGGGAAGCATTTTACATGCGTATGTGTGCACAGGGCCGCAAACACATGTGAGCCGCAAACAGGGCGGGGCTAGCGCCCGCGTGATATTCACTAGCCCTGCTCTGTTCTTGCGTGGCACAGCGCCTTGTTTCTGCACCCCGCAGTGCGGCAGCGGCCATTTTTGCACCTTGCAGTGCAGGGCCCATTTTTGTGCCCCGTGGCACGGTGGCACCCATTTTTGCACCCCCCAGCGTGGCGGTGTCCATTTTTGTGCCTTGCAGCATGGCAGTGGCCTGTTTTTGCGCTCCGTGGTGTGGCGGTAGCCCATTTTTGCACCCCGTGTCGCGGCGTCCTGTTTTTGCACCCTACGGCCACAGCGCTAGCACAAGTGAGGGGGTGTGCACGCACACATGCACTCACTGGCCAGCCTGTCCCGCAGCCTGGTAGCCAGCAGGTCACAGCCCACTAGGGCCGCGGCCCACAGGTTGGGGACCCCTGTGTTGGAAGACAGCTGGGAAGGTCAGAAATGGTGATCACATGATCCTGGGACACTGCAACTGTCATAAATAGACGCCAGTTGCCAAGAGCCCAAATTTTGATCATTTGACCGTGGGGATGCTGCAACGGTCGTAAGGGTAAAAACCGGTCATAAGTCAGTTTTTTGCAATGCCGTTTGAATGGTGATTAGATGAACGGTTGTAAGTCGAGGACTACCTGTGAATGGGGAAATTGCCTCCTCGCAAATAAAAAAACAACAACACAATCTTGTTCAGTTCTTACTTCCTTACCATTAAAAAACTTGATGATATCAGTGAAGTCCATGTTGTTATCACGGATAATCTCTCGATAAGACTCCACCAGTGCTAAGGCAATGAAAAGGACAAAATGTTCGGAAGAGATGTGCTTTGCCGCCCAGATCACTTCCCACACGGTAAAGACATCCTCGTACAACAATTCTGAATGGAACAGACATTACAAAAAGCATTGAATTACTTCGGCGCATCACAGTCAATATGGACGAAGCTATTTCTCCCCATAGAGCAGGGAGTCACCAGCCAGCCTGGGGGGAATTTCTAGCCAACACCCTGGAAAACAAAAAAAATCCTTACCTCTTTTAAAATCTAACAGGAACCACCGGTAGCAGAAGTAGAAATGCGTATAATCTCCGTTCTGGTGCATCAATTCAAAGAGCTCAGAATCTAAAATCTTTTTTTGTGTAAAAAAAAACACACACACAGAAAAAAATAAAAGACGTATGCGCAGTGAGTTACTTATAAAACACATTGTTTGGGGTGCAATCACATCAAATATAATTTTATGAAGAATCCAGAGGCTATCATTCCTTCAGTCATCCTTCTTCTCCTGTATTGTCCCTTCTTCTTCTTCTTTTTTTTTTCTTCCTACTGGCAGTCCTCGACTTATAACCGTTCGTTTAGTGACTGTTGAAAGTTAAAACGGCACTGAAAAAAAAGTTACTTAAGCCTAGTTTTCACACTTATGACAGCCACAGCCTCCCCAAGCTCACATGACCAAAATTCAGGCATTTGGCAACTGGCTTGTATTTATGATTGGTTGCACCGTTCCGGAGTCGTGTGATCTCCAATTTGCAACCTTCCCAGTCTGCTTCCTACAAACACAGTCAATGGTGGAAGCTGGATTCACTTAACCACGAATCACCGTGTGATTCATTTAACAACTGCAGTGATTCACTTAACAACCATGGCAAAAACAAAAGCCATAAAAATCAGGTGTGACTCACTTAACAACTGCCTTGCTTTGCAATAGAAACTCTGGTCCCAACTGTGACCATGAGTTGAAGATTAACAGTTCTTGTCTGCCTTTAATTAAATTAAATTAAATTAAATGTGCTAATCATTAAAGGTGTTAATTATTAAAGATGCAGTGGTCAAGGAGTTAGGCTGGACACTGGATGAATGTGGATTGTGGTCTTCCTCTGGGCATAAAGTCTGGCAGAGTGATTATGGACTAGTCCCTCCCTCTCTCTCAGAGCAACCTTCCTCACAGGGCTGTTGTTGAGGAGAAAAGAAGAAGTAAGAGCGTGAGGTGTGCCACCTCAAGTTCTACAAAATAAAGATGGGAGGACCTATATTCTATTCTTAACTATTGTTAGCTGCTGAGATTTAACTACAGGTAGTCCTCGACTTACGACCACGATTGAGCCCAAAATTTCTGTTGCTAAGTGAGACAGTTAATTGATTTCTGTCCCATTATACGACTTTTTCTTGCCACAGTTGTTAAGTGAATCACTGCAGTTGTTAAGTTAGTAACACGATTGTTAAGCGAATCTGGCTTCCCCGTTGACTTTGCTTGTCAGAAGGCCGCCAAAGGGGATCACGTGACACTGCAACCGTCATAAATGTGAGCCAGTCGCCCAGCTTCTGAATGTTGATGCTGCAACGGTCGTGTGAAAAATGGTCATCGGTCACTTTTTCAGGGCCATTGTAACTTTGAACGGTCACTAAATGAAGCACTGTAAAGTCGAGGGCTATCTGCATTTTGAGATGAGCAGCCATATCAATTTAATAAATAAATAAATAAATAAATAAATAAATAAATAAATAAACAAACAAACTCCTGAGCTCCTTTTCCCATTAGCTTCTCTTGGTGTGGACCCTGCTGTGAATTTATTAACAACCTCGCTTTGAAAGTCCAAGGCTATGCTCAAATTCTCTCCTAGTCGGGACTTGCAAGCTGTGACTTGTTTTGTGCCAGCCACACATTATCTGGAGAACTCAAACCACCGTCCCACAAACCAAATCTCTCCCATCAACACTATCAACTCACAGCCACAGCACCACCAACAGGAAATCCTTTTCCATTCTAAGGTTTTCAAGTTAGCTAATTGTAAACTCCTGACTTATAGGAATTTTGCGGGGAATCTCCTTCCACTCCTCCCCACCACATCTACTAGAACAGGGATCTCCCAACTTGGCAACTTTAAGACTTGTGGACTTCAATTCCCAGTTGCCAAGTTTGGAGAGCCCTGTTCTAGCAGATAAGGGCAACATCTGGTCCATTCCCATTATAGCAGGAAGAAGCAAGCCAGGTGTGACTCAGAATCCAGGTGTGATTTACCAAAGCATTTTAAGGGGCGTAAATTGTGAAGAACAGTTGATTCATTGTTGACCTGGTCCTTTCTGGGTGGGGGAGACATTATTGAGATTACACGTTTTATTGCAGTTACAATAATTTCTATAATGCCCAATAATCAAAGTATCCTGTGGATGTATTTGGTTTTATTCTTAGTTTTATATTGCTTTTAGCTTTGCTAAAATTCCGAGCTTCAGAAAGATGACAAGAAGAGTTAAAAAATGTTTCAAATGCACATACCGATATAAAACCCACCTGGATAAGAGACCTCATGTTTGCAAAGTGGGTGTCCATGGCACCTCCGTTGGGGAAATTTTGGCTCATTCGCTTCATGAGATGAGTAAAGCAACTGTAAGCCAGCTCATCTAAAACCAGGCAAAGGTAAGGCGTTAGGTCCATGAATTATCAATAATTGCATAAAAAACCCAATATTTGCAATAATTGCAAATATCTGTAGCTCGGGTGTAGGATGAGGGTTTCCCCTAAACTCGGCTGAAGATGTTACCTTGCCAGGTAACGAAATGTTCGGAAACCAACCCACAAGCTCAGAGAACGAACATTCACCCTCAAACCAACATTTATTATCTGCCTCTTATAATAATAATAATAATAATAAAGTTGGAAGGAACCTTGGAGGTCATCAAGTCCAACCCCCTGCTCAGGCAGGTAACCCTATACCATTTCGGACAAATGGCTGTCCAGTTTCTTCTTAAAAACTTCCAGTGTTGGAGCATTCACCGCTTCTGGAGGCAG
>JALGBA010000097.1:0-251482 GCA_023970755.1 Azemiops feae
CTTCCTTCCTTCCTTCCTTCCTTCCTTCCTTCCTTCCTTCCTTCCTTCCTTCCTTCCTTCCCTCTTCTCAAACCTTACAATTCTCTGATGTGGTAAATAGAACTTTATACTGTATATTATTCCAGGTCTGGATACAATTCAGATTTATACAAAGGCAGTTTCATTAGTAGGGTCATTCTTGTAATGACCCTTAGCATAGAATATATATTTTTAATACCTGATGAACGTAGAGCTGATATTTTCTGTAAGTAACTTCGATGTAAAGGCTTTGTTACATTTCAGTCCCATCAGCTCAGATTCAAATCAACTCTATTTTCTTATTCCTGTGGATGTCCACCTACAATCTAGCACCCCATTTACCAATTTGGAGAGATTCTTTTTGAGCTCTTTGTGACATATTCCATTTATGTTTTCTCCTCCCTGAATAATTTGGTGTCATCCCAGCTATGTTTTTTTTCTTGGAAATTTGTATCTTCCAAATATATTTGAGATCGTCATCACTAGATTTATTGAGTAAGGGTATTGAATAGCCCAAATTTTTCTCTTCAGGAAAAGTCTATCATATCTTGCATTTTGGATCAGTAAATGAAAGGAAAAGACAGAGAATTTCATTATTTTATCTTATTTAGAATATATTTCAACAATATATTAAGACACAAAAAGAGATTACATAAAATGAATTAAGTCACTAAAAGAACAAAGATTATACTTTAACAAAAGCCAAGAGTTGATCAAAGAGCTAATCTTCAGCCTTAACTTAGTTAAATGTAGTATCCACCAGCTTATAGACCTTGGACCATTTACTATTAATTTCAAAGATTGTTAGTGCATATTAAAAGAATGCATTTGTTCAAACACTAAAGGAAACTTTTCAGCAATTAATTTCTTTATGATTTAGTTAATTGTTTTTTCACTATAGTTCTGCAAAAAGATGTTCTTAGTTCTCGGGAAAGTTTACTCTTTTTTTTGGCTTAAAAAAAATCACATCTTGCTGTCTGTTTGAATTGTTAAAAATCACAAGATACTCATACCTTTAATTTTACCTAGTTTGGCTAGTCTAAAGAAAAGAAGGAACAGGGGTGACATGATAGCAGTATTCTAGTATTTGAGGGCTGCCACAAAGAAGAGGGAGGTCAAACTATTTTCCAAAGCATCAGAAAGCAAGACAAGAAACAATGGTTGGAAACTGACTAAAAAGAGAAGCAACCTGGAATTAAGGAGAAACTTCCTAATAGTGAGGACAATTAACCAGTGGAACAGCTTACCTCCAGAAATTGTGGGCACTCCATCATTGGAGGTTTTTAAGAAGAGACTGGACAGTCACTTGTCTGAAATAGTATAGGTTCTCCTGCTCGAGCAGAGGGCTGGACTAGAAGACCTCCAAGGTCCTGTCCTATTCTATTCTATTCTATTCTATTCTATTCTATTCTATTCTATTCTATTCTATTCTATTCTATTCTATTCTATTTCTGTCAGAGTTTCCTTATACAGACCTTGGGAATGAGGCCTATCTCACTTACCATTCATTCTTGAAATTGGGGGCTTCAATGGCTGGAGAGCTTGTTGTCTCATTTAATGTTTTCCCCCATCACATTGTCATTTACAGATTTTGCTACCTCATTGCTGATCCCTAAATGATATGTACAAGTGAAAAAGCATTAGTCCAGTTATTGATTTTTTAAGAATCTGTACTTTTCCTCCTCCACTGTAACAATTACCCATGCTATTCCTATTCTCTGCTTCAAATAAACATTCAGATCAATATTTAATTGTTAAATTTGTATTCTGCCCAACTCCCAATGATGCAAATAAATCATCAACGGAAACAATGGAAAATTAAGTGATGCTTATCAATGGTGGGAAAAATCCTAACATTTTATGAATTAAGCAAGATAACCACACAGTAAAACCTTAATGTTGCACTTTGAATTCAGCTCTTACCTGACGAAGTGTCCCAGACTGGAGACTATCAATCATCTTAAGCAATTTCATAAATTACACTTAGCATAAAGTTCTGTTGCTGAAACCCAAGATATATTGGATGCAAAGCCTATTAGAAGTAGCTACAGAAATGTTCTTTAAAAGTCAAGGTGGGCTATCAAAGGAATAGCATGTGGTAGAAATGCTGATATTAAAGCCAAGGGACCTTGACCAAATGTAGTCATATTCCCATGAGAAATTCATAAACTATTGCACATAACAACTGCTACGTAAAATAAAGTTGCACTTACTCAAGGCCATCAAATCGTATCAGCTTATGTGGAGATGTCTGCTGGCAAGGGAAGTCCAAAAACTCAAGATAGTGGCTGCTCCCATATGTCACAACACACATAAAAAAAAAAACAGAGCTTCACTTGAGACCATAGTTACATGGTCACAACTATCAGTCTAACTTGTTTTTAATTCCTTCTTCTCCCTCAGTATCCCACTTTTATCATCTAACATTCTTTCAGGATTTCTTCTATAGCTATGAGATCTAAAAACATTTGGTTTAAGTAATTTGTGTGTTTGTGCTGCATCCAGAGAGTTCATCGTTAAAGTCCAAACTCCATATCACATATTGGAGTAAAGTCAACATTCAGTACAGGTAGTCCTTGACTTATGACCACAATTGAGCCCAAAATTTTTGTTGTTAAGTGAGACATTCATTAAGTGAGTTTTGCCCCATTTTATGACCTTTCATGCCATAGTTGTTAAGTGAATCCCTGCAGTTGATAAAGTTAGTAATCTATTTGTTAAATGAATCTGGTTTCCTCATTGACTTTGCTTGTCAGAAGGTCACAAAAGGTGATCACATGACCTTGGGATACTGCAAACATCATAAGTTGCCAAGCATCTGAATTTTGATGACATGATAACGGGACGCTGCAAAGTTCGTAAGTGTGAAAAATGGTCATAAGTCACATTCTTGTATTATTGTTTTGTGTCTATTTCCTAGAAAAGGAAATACTTTCTGTGGCATTCTCCAAGGTGTACAGTATTTCTCAACAGACTCATTTAGGATAATGCTGCAGATTCAGATTTATTTCCTGCCTCAAGGCAAAAATCATAATTACCATTTCCATCTTACAAATGGAGCATTTGTGTTTATGCATGTGGGTTTGTGTCTGCATACAGAAACGAAGGAAGGGAGACTTTGGCCGGGTGCCAGTCGACAGAAGGCAGAATCTTCTCACAGATGGCCGAGGCTCTACGGGGCTAGTTCTTTCCTTGTGCAATTAACATAGAACTCTTCTATGAAAAATGAGCCTCCATGACTGTTTCAGAAGAGAAGTTAAATGAAATCAAAGGTCGGAAAGAATCAAGAACTAGCTTAACTCCGTGTCCTTAACTGACCTCAAGCAATAGGAGACAAGTTGAGGACAGAAATGGTATGGCAAGGAGCGCCTTTGGGGGCCTTGCTGTGGTTTTGAGATAGGCTCATAATGTCACTGTAATGTAGTTTGAAGAAATTTAATTTCCTCTTTATTATTGCCAGTGCATTTTTATGCAGTAGTAAAATCTTGATCCCCACCACCACCGCTTGTTTTTTTTTTTACTGTTCCTGAAGACATATGGGCTTTCTGGATCACAGTAGATTACATTTAAAGGCATCATTGCATTCTCTCTTTAACAGACTGAAAATATGCTGTTATTGGCTGATGGTCTATGACACCAGGCTGTGTGGCTGTAGATCAGAAGAGCATTTATGTTAATTTGCCAATATATTAATTTAAAGGACGAGGTCATTTCCTTTTAAAAATATATTTTAAAAAATGGGAAGGGGCTGCCTTTGGAAATCAGGACTCTTTCCTGAAAAGTAAATAAGGACGCTTTATATTAATGAAACCATGATTTGAACTATATCTAAAATGTAATAGAACTTCAACAAGGTGAAAATAAGAGGTAGAAACTAAAAAAAAAAATCAACAAAAGATTTTCGCTACATAGTTGCAGTTAGATTAAAATATAGGATCGTAAAGGGAAAATTCAGATTTCAATTACTTAGAAAGAAAAGTTAAAACTGCTGGCAAATCCTTTCACATACACCCCCCCAAAAAACACCCCTCTGTGCATTTTACGGAAATATATACAAAATCACATACACATGAAAATGCACAAATTAATTAACTAATTAGTGTAAAATCAAATTAATTTCTATAGGTGCCCATTTTAGAAAAGTGACTCTTGGCTGCAAACAATCATAAAACAGACAAAAACAATTATAGTAGAAGACAAAATATATACGGCATCTGAGGAAAATTATCAACATAGATATCAATACGGCTAGAAAACAGGACCATTCACACCCTTGTGGCCCAGGCCCAGGCACCTAACCATGTCTTCAAGGCCTTCTGAAAGGTAAATCAGGTCAGGGTCATCCTGATCTCTGAAAGAAAAATGTTCCAGAGGCAGGTGCTAAAACAAAGAAGGAACATCTCCTAGTCCCTGCCAGCCGCCATTCCTTGGCTGATAGGTAGGACCTGTAACATGCCCAATCTGCTGGACCACACTGGACTGTGAGAAGACAGCACCTCAGGTAACTTGGTCCCAAGTCATATGTCTTAATTACAAACCAATCTGGAAACAGGGAAGAGAACTAACATTTGACAGCCAGTGCAAGTGAACCCTGATTCAATTTAAATTGGAATTTTGCATTTAAAAGATGACACGATTGGAGCTGAATTTGGGAAGTCAAGTACAAGTACAAGTCTGTGGAGAGAGCCAGAACCACTTCTGAAAAAGAACTTTCTGAAAAGAGGCCACTATTTAAATTATCTTAAAAAAGAAATGTGTACATGCCTCCGTGTATTCGACAACACCTCTTTCAAAGATTTGTACATTCCTCTTATACAAATCTGGAGTACCTTTGTTTTGGGTATTAACTTCACTAGAGGCCTGGTCTATGCAATCTCTTTCCTCTAAGGGACATTTCCAGTTGAGGCATACTTTATGCAGCATAGCTGTCTGCCTGCTGCAGTCTGTGCACTTTTAGTCTCTCCTATGGTGTTTTTGGCAGGTCTCTTGATATCATTATTCATGTTGACACATTCTGTAAAGTAACTGAGGCAACTTTTGGGAAATAGGAGTTTTTAGTTTCCTTTTTAAACTCACAAGGGGAAAAAGGGGGAATCTGTATGCACATGTGTGTATATTCACAAGCGTGCATTAATTTAGTTTCACATGTTTTCTTGTCCCACCTATCAAAGTATTTTAGCTGACATTCTAGAGTGAACTGCTCTCTGATTTTGCCATCATAAACTGGTGAAGCAGGTTGGCTTAATAAAGGAGCTAATGATTCTGTATCTGTATCTTACCCTTTCAGAGATTTAAGCATTCCCAAGCACAGTACAAGAGAACTCCGTATTTTATTAAAAACATGGCAGTCAAAATACTCAGTTTAGTACTTTAAGCAGGATTTTCCACTGGTGCTAAAAAGAAAGAGCAAAATTTTTTAGTCTTCCTTTTTCTTCTTCTTCTCCTTCATTCCCTTCTGGCACGTTTGGGATTAAGCGCAAGAAAATCTAGAAAATTGTAATATTAATGGATTAGTTTGACCTAGGTTTAAGCCTCACTGTCCCCCTCCCCACCCTTACAAACTTTCAAATGGATTCAGCCAGGACTCTGGTGTTTATAATAAAGCTGGTTTATGGACCTCATCATTTATAGATCTCAGATAGGGATGACGACAATACTGCGCAGTAAAATAAGCTGCAAAGAGAAAGTCATCATGTACTGCTCAGAGGTCACTCTGCTGGACAATGACACTTTTAAAGTCCGTTTTGCACTTTGCTCCATAATTTCTACTAGAAAAGGGACAGCATCAAATACATTTTTAAGATAATGAAAAACAGAATCATAAATATGTTAGCAATCGGTCTATCTGATTAGGCCTTGCTGGTGGTCTCTGGAGAATTATCTAACTGGGGCTCTTTGCACTTGGATAACCTCTTGGTAGCACAAGAAAATGTTTATGAATCTAAAATGGCTCACAAACATTAGAACAAATGATGACTTTATTCAGAGAGACTGAACTGTAAATGACTTCTCCTGGCTATTTGGCATGGGTTAGTCTCCTTTTTTAAAGCATGCAGTCAATAAGCAGTGGTCACGTTACTCAGTCTTGCTGCTGAATTCTAAATGATAGCAATGCTTACAGAGAGTAGCCTACTGTATAAATGGAGCACTCCCCCAAAGAAGGAAGAATAACAAACAGGTTGGCAGAACTTACAATTGGCTCCTGAAGGCTGTGCTTACCTCTCAATGGTGCAAAGCGAGTGTATTAGGTTGAGAGAGATGTTCCAGGTGCAGTCTGTTAAAGCTGATTCAGATTCTCACTCTGGGAACTCCGCTCTTTGTTGATATTAAGGGAAGTTGCAAGAGTGTTTTGCAATCCTTGTTATGATTACCCCAAATCACCCTGCAACGCAGGAAAAATGTCACCTATTTATCTTTTCAAACATGGAGGCATTGTGTGGCTTCTTCCCGATTACAGAGGATCTTCTTCTCAGCTAAAAGGAGAAAATAAATAGCCTTCATGCACAAACTATGCTCATTTGCATACATACGTGGCTTTCAGCTCCAAGTTCGGAAGAGAAGCGATTCCAAGTTATCATGTTGTGGGTTAAAATGTGGCCAAAGAAAACATATCCCTGAGCTGACATCTTTTGTCGCACAGAATAATCAGACATTTTGATGCTGGGTCGATAATATTCAGTTTATATGTTACAGGGAAAGGTTTAATTGCTGAAAATGGTAGAGTTAGGAGTAAGAGCAATGTATTAGTATCTTGATTTTTAAGTACATGTACAAGGCTCAGTATTGCTGACTAAAGAACTCAGCATTGAAAAAGACCACACTGGAGATATCAAGCGATATAATAGCTTTCGGAAGTTTTAATCCATGAAAACTAATGCAAGTTATTTATAAGCAATCCGTAGGGAATGAGTATATATGTCTGCATCAGTCCTCTTTTTGACTTGCTTTGTATTCTCAATACTTTTCAGTAGCAACTCGTTCGTTCAGATGTAAAAACCCAAACTTGCCAAGCCGCTTAGACAAATTACATTATGATTGGGGAGAAATATATGAAATAGTTTTCCCTCTTCTGCCTCGATACATATGATACATTTTATGGATAGTCATTGGTCATTTGAAAACTTCCTTTGATTGCATGGAAATCATCTAGCCACTGGTTAAATTGAGGATTATTGCATCCCTGGTCATCCCCATGACAGCACCCAATTTCCATAGCAGGGCCAGAAAAATACCAAAATCCTCTTTCTACATAATCAGGGCCATCATGTGCAATATTTTAAAGTGTCCCAATCATGGCTAACTGATTCCATTAAAATTCTGAGAAAGCATGTTTCAATAAGAACGTGCAAGTTATCACAACAATAAATGATTTATTTATGGGCAAGAAATTGAAACTACGTGCATGTACGTGTTTGCCATCTCTGACTCTAAAAAGGGGATATTTTTTCCACAATATCTCACCCCTCTTTTCCTAGGTGTGATTCTGCTTTTCATTAGAGCAAACTGGCAACGAAGGAGATGTCGATGGTGTGTTGTGTGTTCCTGGGATGAAGGAGGGGAAAGCTGGTACTAAAGCTGGCTTAATGAAAACCAGCTTTTGTAGAAACAGAAAAGACCTTGATAAACCTTATAGCTTCCTGCTAGGGGGTTTATTTATTCAACTTTTCTCTTGGATCAGTCTCCAGTTTTAGCTGGAATCTTGTTTTGAGACTTTCTACCCCAGGTAAGCTATTTAATTCTTCACTACAGAGAAGAGCTTTAGGGGAAACAGGAGAATTGGACTTTACTGGTTGATTCAATATAAGCCATGTATACTTGCGTGCTGCTTGGATTCTAGATGGAACATCCCCTCCCCCCCATTACCAATTGTTGCAGAAGTTTTGAGTGGGAGCAGCTTATGATACACTAAAAGGGTATTAGTAGGAAAAGAAGAATTGGAGCCAATGTACACACCATTGCTTTCTTCTCCTCAATGATATTTTAATAGTTCCAGCATATGTAGGTAAAACTTGGTAATATCTACAAAAAAAAAGAAATGTAACAGCCACACATCAATTACAATATTAAATAAACAATGGAGGGAATGTCCCAGTATATTTGCCTATGTGTACGAGGATATGTATGTTGGGCTAATGAACTATAAAATTCTGCTTGTTGCTACTGTTGTAGTTGCAGACCTATTTTAACTTGGTTGCATTGAAATCATTGTCTGGACAAATAAAGTAGTGAGTGCAGATTAAGTGCAAGCCTGGTCAAATTATGCTGTGCAGTGATAATACCACAGCATGATGCATGTGGGAGATGCATTGGTTGGAACTGAGCCTGCCCCCCCAAAAAAATCTGATACCATTTCAAAATTGCACATTACCTGTATCCCATTCCATCTCCCCTATAATATTGTCAAATTATACACACATCTGGTCATAGTAAAGGAAAAAATGAAAATAAAACATGGCCAGAATTTTTTTTTCACAACATGTTTATAAAGTAGGGTTTTGTATGACATACCATCATAAACAACTAGCAGAGGCCAGTGTCAACTAAGTGATCCTATAGTTATTTACATATAAGTTATTTTGTCTGTTCCACAGCAACTTAGCTTTATTTGAACAAGATTTTTTTCTGTTCCCCACCTAGGTTTTGCAAAACAGTCTACTAGAATGTTTTGATTATTTGCTTTCATGAAGAAGTTTCTTTTTCAGATTAATAATGTGAACTTGAGTTAGGCCGAGAGGCTTTAAAAGAGCTAGAATGTGCATTCCATGTGGTGTCTATGTTTGTCATAACAAAATTGCTGGTACTAGTAGTGAAATATTAGGTCTTGCCAGTAAGAGTGGAGTTATAAGCACTAAGTGTTTTACATACTCTAAATGGAATGTGTGTGGTTAACAGTGATACAAAAACTATAAAATCCTCTTCCCAACTTTCTACAGCACGTTATGCATAGGTAGCATTCTGTTTTCATTATCGTGCACCCACTTTTTTAATATATATATATACCTAGGTTTGTCCCCTCCTCAAAAAAAAAAAAAGAAAGAAACCCCATAAATTTAATTTCTTCCCTCTTTAAATGATACTGACCAACATTATCAACTTGTTTGCACTGTAAATTACACAATTTATGAAGAGCAATATAGAGGAATATCAGATCACCCTTATTTCTAGTCTGTGATAATTTTGCATCCGTTCATTCATAAATTGTATTCTACTGTTCCTAAACTAATCTGCTAATTTTTGTGGGAAAACAATAGGCACAGATTCAGAGGTATTGGGAAGATGTTAATTGAAAAATTACACGCTTGCAAATGCATTTAATATGCAGTTTGGGATTGTTTATGAGCCCCAAACTAATCTGCCTAAGTGGATGATGTGTTAAGTAGGAAGGATAATTGCATTCTGATTGTTAATTTGCAGAATGGGGATCAGGTTAGTTCCCTTTGAAACTCAGATGATATAAAATCTTTGAGCATAACTGACTGAAATATGCTCATCGGTCTATATTACCATCCAGCATGAAGCCCATTAGAAGCATAGAAGTAAAAAGTGGTTTCTCATTTGGGCCTCTTTTCTATCTTTTTAAGTCCTAGAACTGTGAAATCCATGGCATGCTCTTTAAGGAAGTGAGGCAATTCTTCCTCTTTAATTTTTCACTTGGCAGTATGAAACAGAATCCACGGAGAAATGAATAGAAAAGAAAAGAAGGTGCAATGCCTCTCTTTTCTCCTATTTAAGCCATGATCTGGAACACCTCTGGGCTCCCTTGAGAGGCTGGTATAGACCTATGGGGGTATGTGGTTCAGGCTGAGTGGCTGGATGGGATTTTTCCCTCCTGCTGAGAATCGTGTGCGAAAGAACAAAGGAAATAAACTCTCGGGGGCAGCCCGTGGGCTGGAGAGTGCCAATGAAGTCAAGAAGAGAAAAGAACTTGAAAATGAGACTACGTACAGGGAGGGGGAGAGAAATAATGGATAATGGCTCAAATGCGGGCTGCCCAGCTGGAATGGTCTGAAGGGCTATCTATCTTGCCTTTTTATTGTTTACTGCAGTGGAAAATCAGGGTTAACAGTACAAAGAGGAATAGTACAAAGAGGAACAGCACGTTCCATGAGGAAATCTAGAGATGGTTATCCAAACCTGACAACTGTCTAAGAGGCATCGCAAGGGGTGTGTGTTTGTGTGTGTGTGTGTGTGTGTGTGTCAGTCTTGTTTTGGGCAGCTCAGGTAGACACACTTGCCTGCTGCAGGATGGACAGGAGGAGAAATGCCAGACAGGAGGTCTGCTTGGCAAGAGGATGCAGAATTAAAACCTGGGCTGCTTTGTGATCGTTTCAGGCTTTGCTTTCGTTCTTTCTTCTGCCTGCTCTTTTCCATGTTGTTATGCCGTGAGCTCCCTGGAGGCACGACAGACGTGTTCCTATGTGTTTGTATAGCTTCTCGTATTATGGTGACCTAAGCTCCATTGGGGCTTTTAGGCATGACTGCAATAATAAATAAGAAGAATGGAAGAATGGAAAGAGGAAAGGAAGAAGGGCAGGATGAGACAAGTAGGGGGCTGCAGAAAGGAAACGCGAGGCATTTCAGATCAGGATTTGACTTTGAACTGGCATAAAACTAGTGCCAGCTGGCAAGGGAACTTGTCTCCATCCCCCAAACCAGGTTTCTTCATAATGTTCTGAAAAGTTTACTGCTTGTAAAATTCTACATTTCTTTCCCCCTGCTAACTTACGTAAACATTTATATGGCCACCCGACTCAGGCCATGTGGCTCTGGATGAGGTACAAAAAAAGGAAGAAAATAAAACAATAAGTCAATACAAAATGACATATGAAATAATGAAACAACAATGACATCTAAAATGTTCTGGAGCTTGATAACTGGGACCCAAGCTCATCCTGATTCCAAGGCCCAGAGAATGAGACAGGTCTTATCTGAAGCCTGGCAGTTAGAATCTATCCTATGTTGGGGGCAGATTGTTCCAAAGGGCAGAGACTACCATAGGGAAGGCAAACAGCCTGGGTCCTATAAAATGAAGTTATTTCATGAAAGGACTTGGGAGTGTAGCCTTTTTTATTGGAGTTTATAGGCTAGCCAGATAGTTTTGAGAACAGGCAGTCCTGCAGATAACCTGGTCCTATGCCATGTAGGACTTTATAGGAGATTACCAAAGTGTTGAATTGCACCCAGAAACCTACTGAGATTCACTGCAGCTTCTGGAGTAAAGGTGTTACTTTTAGATATCTGTGCTGCTGCATTCTGGACCAATGAAGCTTCTGACTGGTCTTCAAGGGCAGCATTGCAACAATTCAGTCAGAAGGTGCTTGAATTGTTGGGCTTCAGGATGGCTGCTTGACATGGCCTTGGATATCCTAAGATGGCTGCATGACTCTGGCTGGTTTTCTTGCAGAATCAGCAGCCAGCTCCCGTTCTTGCTATACCTAGATGCAACAATTCTTTAATTGTACCCTTGCTCAACTTGACAGACCCAAGATTTGTTGGAAATTCTGGAAACCTTTAATTTTTTTTGAAAAACATTACTAAGTGCTCTGAGAGCCAGTTTGATATAGTAGTTAAGGCACCAGGCTAGAAACCAGGAGACTGTGAGTTCTGCTTCTGCCCTAGGCATAAAGCCAACTGGGTGACTTTACGCCACTCACTCTCTCTAATTCCTAGGATGAAGACAATGGCAAACTACTTCTGAAAATGTTGCCAAGAAAACTGCAGGGACTTATCCAGGTAGTTGCTAGAAGTCAAGACTGGCTTAAGTGGTAAATAAGTAAATAAGCAAACAAACAATCTATTCCAGCCAAAGCATATTAAATATGGTCTGTCTGTCTGTCTGTCTGTCTGTCTGTCTGTCTGTCTGTCTGTCTCTCTTTGATCTGTCTGTGCTCCCTTTCACTCTCATCTCTCTCTGTTATCTATCTATCTATCTATCTATCATCTATCTATCTATCTATCTATCTATCTATCTATCTATCTATCTATCTATCTATCTATCTATCATCTATCTATCTATCTATCTATCTATCTATCTATCTATCTATCTATCTATCTATCTATCTATCTATCTATCTATCTATCTATCTATCTATCTATCTATCTATCTATCTATCTATCTATCTATCTCAGCTATCATCTCAATACTCTACCATCATGAGTCATAGTATCTGTTCCTCCCCATACAGACCCAACAGCCTCCAGACATTACAAAAACTCTTCAAGAAGATCTCCTGTTCTGTCCAAATTTGAGATCTGCATATTGATGTTACCTAGCTCTATATTGGATGACCTAGTCCGTAACTTCACATAGATGAGTGGAGAGGGTTGAGCCTTGTGTTATGCCATAATGTGGTCCCAATATATCTGGAGAGTGTCAAGTTGGGTGAGGCAGTTCTTTTATTTGTTTACATACCAAATTTGATAGCACACCACACAGCAGCATGCATCTTTTTAAGATGACCACTATATTCATATGTACTGATTCATATGTACTGATGTAGCATAATTTAAAGGCATATTGTGCTGATAGCTTTTGGAGAAAATAATACTGGCCATTTTATAAGGTTGCTGTTTAGATAATGTCATCATGACTTCATATTAGAATGTTAAAATGACCCAAATTTCCCCTTGTGACATTTCAAAAACCATATTTTCTGTCCCATGGAAAGAAAAGAATAATGTTGAAGTTTTTTCATGGATTCTTTCAGGTCCAATTAGTGAAGAATCAAGTAATTGCTCTTAGGGTTATTATTCTGAAAGATTATGTTGCTTCTCTCCATCCTCATTTCACTGACCAATTGTAACTCTACAGGCTATTTGCCTCCACCCCCCCCCCCCAGCATGTCCAATTCTTGTCCAAATTGTGTCCAATTCTTGGGAACTGCCCAGAGAAATCTCTGGGAGATTGCCCAGAAAAGTTTTGTTGGAAAGGTTTCTCAGAAGTGGTTTGCCATTGTCTCATTCCTAGGGCTGAGAAAAAAATGACATTGGGTGGCATTGTGCCTAAGGTAGGACTAGAACTCACTGTCTCCCAGTTTTTAGCTTGATGCCTTAACCATACACTCTAACTGCCATGCTACTTACCTTTCAGTAAAAAAGAAACATCTGTGTGATGTTGAAAGTAGCAAGTGTGGCAATTAATGGTGTTGGGGAATGTGTTATTATTTTCTCAAATTTATTTGTGCTTGCGTAGAGCATATTAGTAACACTTGGGCTCCTGTACAATAAATTGCATAAACTAATTGAGAAAAGTGAGATTTCTAAAAGACAGTACTATTAGCCTAACACACTTGTGCAATAGACCTCCCCAAGCCTTGCTGTGTTGTTAACAGCAGATTTCCTGGATTGGTAATTAAGACAGACACAAAATCCACATGGACACAGAAGCTTCTGCTTTACAAACTTATGTAAGAGACAAACATGCACACAAACAAACAGGATGGTCAAGTAAGTGATGAGGAAAAAGACACAACAGATGCAGATGTGGTGGAAATCTGAGTTATATGTCCAGATGCACATTTGGAAATAATTAGTACAATGTAAATATAAATAAAATGTATTCAATCTTATAGGGAAGATTGTGTCCAGATGACCTTGTTTCTGTTCTGCCTGTTGTCCAAATCCTAAATATAAATGGACAGCTTTAAGCTCCAAAATCCCCTTTCTTATTAGTAGAATCAGGCTTCCACTGATGTCCCCTTCAAAGACATGACACTTTTGGACAATGGATCATTCTTATAAGGTGGGATACATGACCATCCAAGAGCCTTAGGCCTTAGTCTGAAGTTCAGGACAATGACCTGCTCTTTTGGCCTGTAATTGTCAAATCACTTACAGTGTTGTTAACTTTTTTGGTAAACAACTTTTTCTTGGTCTGCATTGTTGGTTGTACAAATATTTTGGTATTCCCTCCTTCCCCATCACATAAGTAGTGCAGTCATGCTAGAGGGTTAGCTGTTGGTATTGGAATCAAACAGGCATCATTAACAAAAAGCAGAACACTCGTTCTTTCCTGGCATAAATTGATTTTGTATGCAGCTAAACAGCTGAGTGAGACACCAAAATAGGAAACATATTTTTTTTTTATGAATTGCTCTTTTTTTTTCTTTTGTTTTGCTTCTTGTTGAAGAAGAAAAATCCCAGTGAGTAAAGAATAAGGATAGAAGAATTTCCAAACAAAGTGTTTGTTACATTTTGGAGTACTTGAGTTGTTTTTGTTTACGGTATGATCTCCTCTTCCTTCCCAGTTTTTCCTTCTAAGCCTTTGGGCATGCATTCCAAGCCAGGGGAGCCCACAAACAGGCTGGAATTTTCAGTATCACTCGTTATATCATCAAAGTGGTTAGTGGGAGTGCAGACCAATGGGAGCCAAAATAGGAAAGGGCAAGATGGGAGTCAACAGTATCTAAAACAAAGAATTACTAACCATGTAGAATAAATATGGAACATGGTTAAAGTGTTTGGAATCTCTTTTTTCTAACAAGACCGGATCAAGTATTTATAAGAGTCGTGGTTAGAACGCAGTATTGCAGGCTAATTCTGCTGACTGCCAGCAGTTCGATTCTCACTGGCTCAAGGTTGACTCAGTCTTCCATCTTTCCGATGCCAGTAAAATGAGGACCCAAATTGTTGGGGGAAATATGTTGACTTTGTAAATTGCTTAGAGAGGGCTGTAAAGCACTGTGAAGTGATATACAAGTCTAAGGGCTATTGCTATTATATAATGCAGGGACCACTGGCAGAAAGGAGAAGAGCACAGGAGCATCATTGGTTGTCTATGGTTTGGACCTAGGCAGAAGAGGAGCAAATGGTCTGATTCAGACCTAACAGGAATCAGCCTCAAAAGACATACTCACCCCCTTAGAATTCTAATTGCAAGCCAAGAGATTACGACTTCAATTTTAACTACCAGGTGAGGACCGTTCATTCACTCTTTAAAAAAGATGCAGAACCGGGAGAAATTGGCCATGAAGAACATGCCATCTAAGTCAATTTCCTTACTATGACTTAGAAAACTGAAGAAGGCTTTCTGGAAAGGTAGTGTGGTTGATTGCATACATGTGCTAGGGATTGTGAATTGCTAAAAACCTGTACACTTTACTGCACAGTGCAGTATGTGACTCCAGTATTTTTCCCTGTACATTGTTAGGAGGTTGAACACTAATGAACTGTCATGTTTGTGCTATTAAAAATGGGTGAAAGCAGAATGCCTAAATTTGATCACAGTGAAATTCAGTGACATAATCTTTTATCCCATTTCCTCTGCAAACCGACCTCTTGATTATAGCTAGAATTTAACTAAGAAGTAAATGATATTTCTGTTTATAATAGCCATGAATATGGAACACTGGTGGGATTGCAACATTGCAGTCAAGGTTCACTTATTCTGTAAAATCCAGAGATCTGGGATTGAACATGGATGTCAGAGGAACTATTAGATAAACTCCCCAAAGGTGCGTGAAAGGAAATAATGGATTGGATCTATCACCAAACTTGGCATCTTCCATTTATCTGGAAATTTTAGTCAAAATGAACCAGTTTGGTGTAATGGTTAAGGTGCTGGCCTAGAAACCAGGAGATTGTGAGTTCTAGTCCTGCCTTAGACATGAAAAACCAGCAGGGTAACTTTGGATCAGTCATGGTCTCCAAGCCCAACTCATCTGACAGTGTTGTTGTTGTGGGGAAAACAGGAGGAGGAAGAAGTGTTGGTATATTTGTCGTCTTCAGTTGTATATGGAAAAAAGTAGGGTAAAAATCTAAAAAAAAGATTAAATTTTTTAGATATAAAGACTGGGAATTATGAAAATTGCACCCTCAATGCATCTAGACAGAAGTCTATTTTAAGCACACATCTGTTTCTAAAAAATAGTTCACATAAATAGGTGCTCATAAGGAAGAATCATATCTGGCCTGTGCAAAGCTAATATTTTCAGCATCTTTAAGAGCCCGTTCAGACATTAAAATAGTCTTGTTATCACAGTCAAAAACTGTTAGTTCAGAGAGTCTGAGGAGTGAAACATGTCAGGTGGGAAAAGACATCAAAGCAGCTACTTCCTTGATTAGAAGAACTATAAGATGTCTTGTATTTAGTGCATCGATCTAAACAATGGAACATTAGTACTAGCAGATTATACTATTCATTCCAAAAAGGCAAGTCTGCAGAAGCAAGGAGCCGCAAAAAGAGTGAGTTAAAGTTTTAGATGTAGCATTATTTTTTTTAAAAAATGAAATGGTACACTATGCTGATTTGGGCAAAAACAAGAAGAGGTTAGTTTTTTTCTCATCCAATCAAAATCCCCCACAATTGATATACTTCCTCCAGGGGAAAAAGTATGAGACCTGAATTCTTACTCTGTGGCAAGACTGGGTGAGAATGGCTTTCTGGGGAAGGCACTAATGGTAGCATCTAAATCAGTGTTTATCAGATGTGCCAACCTTAAAATGAGTGGACGTCAACTCCTAGAGTTGCAATCCAACCATCTTAAAGTTGTCATGTCTGAGAAACACTGGTATACATAATAAAGCAATATATAGAAGATTGAGCATTCTCACTTTTTTCAGAGTTATAGGGGATATCGTAGCAAATTTTAGCCCCTGTACCATGTTCTCTAGGCAAGAATAGCTTCTAAGAAGGCAAGCGTATGTCTATTGTTCTACTGAATATATATTTAGGGAACTATAGTGGATAAGTAGGTGACAGTGTACACTTACAATTATTCTTGCCTGCTTCAAATTACAAATTGTTTATGTAACTTAAGCATCTGTTGAGTTTTTGTTACATGTATTGAAGTGAATGAAACTACACATCACAAGTTTACTTTTATGGCGTTTCTGTGGCAAGGATGCTATAAGATCTTCAATAGATGGTTGGGGTTTTAATGTGCTATTTATTACCAGAATAGATTTCAATAATAATGTTAAAGTGATTTTTTTAAGAGTCATTCACTGGATAGTTTTAATGTAATTCTCTTGTTTTCTACTTCAGGGTTATGTAAGGGAAAGAGTATAGACATTTATAGCAACATTTTAAAAAAGATATATTAAAAGGAGAAAAGTCAGAATGCTCAAATAAAGACAATCATATATGAATGGCAACAATCCTGCTTTAATATGAATTTTCTCCATGTATGATAGTATATGTTGACCAGTATATGTATAGCTTGCATTTATGGTAGTGAGCAATGGCTCAGTGGATAAGACACTGGGCTTGTCAGCTGGAAAGCTGAAGCCCAGGTTCGAGATCTGAGTGTCGCATGACGGGTTGAGCTCCTGTCCTCACTCTAGCTCCTGCCAACCTAGCAGAGGCTGAAATGGAAATGAGCACCACCCCTTATAGTTGGCAACAACTGGCAGAATAAAATCTGCAGGGACTCCTTTACCTTTATGATAGCATATGTTGACCATTAGATCAATGTAAATGTTATTAGTGTATCTGCAAAGTTTCTGATTTATTTGTTATTGGCTTTATCTGAAAAGACCTAATGTCGCTCAGAAGTTTGGGGGTAAAATTTCATCAAGTCTGGCCCAGATGAGCAATAGAAAATGATGGTGGGAATTGCAGCTGAAACATCTGGAGAGTACCAGATTCCCTTCTCTTGGACACCACACCTTGACATTCTGTTAACTATGTATTTAACATACATTAGTATGTTATCCCATTAGTCTATCAGATTCCAATGATATCAAAGAGTAGTTTCCATGTAGGGGTGGATTAATATCATGTATTGATTTGAACTAGCTAGTCAATCTGTCATGCAAGGATTCTAGAGTTTAATTGTATTTTTGACAACTGCATAAGGAATGGATATATTATGTAGTTTATGAATGAATGTGCCAAAATACAAGAGGGTGGCCTTGTCAGAGACTAATTTACAGCAACTGATGTATGAAATATATTGAAGCAGAAGTTAAAACTTAATATGGGAGTTCAGCCAGATTTGGTCATGAAGGGAATGCCTCAAAAGAATTTGTGAAATGAAAGGAAGCCCTGTAGAGTGAATAAGTCCTCTTCCAACTTAGAGGTTTCACCAAAAGGGAGGTAAACACTGCTGAGAAGAGGATGAAGGGAAATACATACGTGCTATGGGGATACCTCTATGGGCAAGAGATTTACAAGAAGCAGGATAGAAATTGGGAAGACAAGGCTGCTAGGATAAAATTAGGATTTTGTTTTTGGTTTAAAGTGAATAGTCCTGCTTTGGTTTTGACAAATGTCACCTAAATAAAGTCTGTTATGCATCCCATCTCTTAAGATAGGCTAGATGCATGGTATATATCAGGGGTCTTCAAACTTGGCCCTTTTATGATTGTGGACTTCAACTCCCAGAATTCCTCAGCCAGTGTGCCACAAGTCCACAAGCCAAAGGGCCAAGTTTGAAGACCCCTGGTATATATGGTGGCCCAGAGATGTGAAATTCTCTCACAAGGGAGTGAGATTAATCCTTTTCTCAAATGCAGTTTTAGTTTTTATTGTATGGATAATTCTTGATTTATGAGCATAATTGAGCCCCACATTTATGGCCATAAGTTGTGACACCCCTAAAGTAGGTCATTATGTGATTGGACCTGAGTCAACCTTTTTTTTGTGATAGTCAATAAGTGAATGTGGCAGTTGTAAAGCAAATACCGCAGTCGGTAAGCAAATGCTGTGGTCATTAAGTGAGCCTATTGTTTGCTTTGCGGCAATTTTTGCCAGAAACCAGAAGTAAATGCCAGTTTCCAGCAAAAATGCTGTAATTTGAGTCAAATGACTGGGGGTTACTGTAATAACCCATAAATGCAGCTGATTGCCGAGCGTACAAATTTGATAAAGTGACTTCGCTGTGTGTGTGTGTGTGTGACATTGGAACTTCTAAACTGGGTGGCAAGTCCTTTCTTCATGCTTCATCGTATCTTCAAATGGTTGCTAGGTGACTGGATGTAAGCAGTGGTGGTATTCAGCCAGTTCGCACCAGTTCGGCAGAACCGGTAGCTAATTTTTGTTGCCCAGGCCCAGAACGGACTTCCGGAAGTGGCATGCACATATTTGAATCCCACCACTGGTTGTAAGTCAAGGACTGCCTATAATAGATTTTATGCTGTAAATTGCTCTGTAAGAATCTGCACAGGAATACTTGTTTGTCTATTTTATCAGCTATATTTTCGTCTTAATTAAACAAAGCCCTGCAAACTGCAACAATAAACTTCTCCAATGTTCCTTCATTGACAGGAAACTAAATTCTGCAATGTTATTTTTGCTTTTAAAAGGGGATAAGTATTGGACCAGTGGTGAGAGAAGGAACAGCAGCATCTGACTCCAAATAATCAACATGGAACTCCCTGAGTTTGAATTGGAAGACAAGGTGCTCAAAGAAAGACTTCTAGGTCTTTGCCATTTTTTAAATATACATTTTAAGGGATAAAGTAGAAGTTAAAATTTTGTACATATGGCTGCACTACACATGTATCATGTGTAAAGTAATAAGAGAGTGGCGTGACCAAATGAGCATTGAGTTTTCGTTAAGTTTTTGCTACTGAGGAAGAATTCTTTTGCTGGAGACTCACCCCATTAAGATTAATGGAACCAAGCCGTTCTTTGTACCACTTTTGGTATTTGGGCTCTTACAGATTAATGCATGATTCTCCTAACCAAGCTTAGCTTCAAGCTAGTTTAAACTTCAAGTTAGTTCAACGACAATTGACCAGCGGAACAGCTTGCCACCAGAAGTTGTGGGTGCTTCATCACTGGAGGTTTTTAAGAAGAGACTGGAGAGTCACTTGTCTGAAATGGTATAGAGTCTCCTGCTGGAGCAGGGGGCTGGACTAAAAGTCCTCCAAGGTCCCTTCCAGCTCTATTCTGATTAATAGTTTATCCAATGATGGGCTGAGATGGCTCAAAGGTAGGGAAAGAGTCCTGAATAAAAGCCAGCATCTCCTTTGCTTTCTCATTCCAGTACCTAGTATTAGGCTAAATGGTAGTAAGGGCTATGCATTGTACTGTCTTAGCTAGCCTACTGAATTTTAATATGCCTCATCATCAGGGCAGAAGAAAAATTCCACTGACAATAAGCTTTTGTCCATGGAAAGGGAGAGGGATCCGTTTTGCTTTTTCTGTGTGACAGAAGAAGAATTTATTTTTTTAATCCCAAGAAAGGAGGTAATATAAACCACAGCAAAGGTAAAGAATACAGTAACCATCATAACCAGTGCCGGTTACCTATGAATAATGGAGTCAGCATAATGAACAACACAGTTAATGGCAAGGCCTGCTTTCTGCATTAAAGTGCTTCTACAGGTAAATATCCATTATAATTAAGGAAACAGTTCAAAATCCAAAGTACTAATGAAAAGCTCTCAAGAAATCTAAGGTATGTAATCAGTGGTGGGATTCAGCCAGTTCGCACCAGTTCGGCAGAACCGGTAGCTAATTTTTTGTTGCCCAGTCCCAGAATGGACTTCTAGAAGCGGCATCCAACTGGTTGTTCTCATATTTGAATCCCACCACTGTATGTAATCATTCTATATCCCAATATCGAGTGTCACAGCCCTGAAATATGAGGCAGTGTACATAGTGTGGGCTAAAAAGTGAGTCATTTCTTGAGAGAAGTCAACATTGTTTATAAATCATTGTTTCTTTGAAGTGGAAAAAAATGGAGAAAGAGTCCCCTAGACAGAATTATGATTAACCATCTAATTGTTCTGCTGGTATGCTTGCTTTAGGGCTTTTTCTCTTTTTTTGCCCAGTGCACATTAAGAATTTGTTTCTCATCTTATAATCCTTGCACCCAGATGATAGTCATTAAGAAAGAGGCCAGGCAAACACTTGTGTATTTATAATCCTAACACATTTGAGTCCTGTTTTCCTCACTGTTTTCAACTGAATGTAATGCTGGAGAAATGTTAAAGAGATACCGTGAGAGAGATTCTTCAGCTTGATCTCTTCTGGCTGTAGAGAAGGAGATACTCAACAAAAGCACAGCTCTATAGAGATGGCTGTCCAGTTTGACTATGCTGGATTGTGTGAGACACGGAGTAATTTGGGCCCGTACATTTATGATGATGAGCAATTAGTTAATTTTGTATCCATCTCTCCCATGCCAGATTCATCTTTCTATTCTTATCTGGGGCATTCATCTTACTAGGCTATTCCACTGGTACAGAGAGTTATTGGAAATGAAGCAAAGTGCCAAATTCCATTAAGTAAATGTTAGAATAGCTATAGAATTGCCAACTTAGTTAATTAGCAGTATTGATATTATTGTTTATTAAGCACTTATATAAATTATTTAAAATAAAGAATAACTTGCTTAATGTTTAATAATGTATAACTTAAAATATGTATTAGTGTCTCTGAAGCACCTATACTAGGCACTGTTATAATGGCTTTTTGAATTTCTAAATAATGCACCATTTCAATATTATCCATTAATGAGGGAATGATTCCATGTGGCTACTCATCTTCCCAGTAAGAAGAGTAAATGTTATGCTATTTTGTGTAATATAATGATTTCATTTCTGTGAAAAGGCTAAAGTATTTGGTGGTGTAGGTTTCTTGGCTGGATTAAGAGATCGGACAATGTCTAGTTTTCTTCCAATATTTAAGAGAAGTTCAGTTTTGAATCCAATTTTATGATTTTGTTCCTTTTGTATAAAAAGGGATTTGAACCAGAATGACAGAATGATCTTAAACCTCTTACTGGGATCCAGGAAATCTGGATCTAGATAACAGGCTGTGAATTCTGATTTGGCAAAGTATGGTGAGCTTAGATTGTTGAACAGGATTTAAATCCAATAAGCAAAATAGTGCCATAATGCAACTCATGGAAAGTACATTACAAATTCTAGCTAGCAAATTCTTTTCCCTCTGTTGACTTCAATATTTGCTGTGGGCCCTTATAATTTACTGCAGGCATAACTAAACATAAGCATCTGCTTAAATAAGCTTTACCTCCTAGTAGCAGATTATTAACACCAGGCAAAAAGTGAAGTTCCATGTTCTTTGTTTGTATTATGTTACAATAAGCTAACTTTTTGTAACTGTTAGTCACCTCCAGTAGAAGTGTACTGTGCTCTACTGTTTTTTACCCTCCTATATTTACAGTAAGTATCTGCTGCTAGGAAACAAAACCAAACTGAAAAAAGCTCTCCAAACTTATCCATGTTATAGAAACATATTGGTAAGCTAGAAATCTTACCAGCAGTTTATTGATACAGTACCACGAAAGCATAAAATATTGGGGGTACCCATAGGAAAAAAAATCTATACAGAATGAATATACTCTAAACTTAATCTGTAACTGTACTTTTATTATTATACAGATTTTTATAATGTTGAATTGCAATGTGTAATTTTAGTTGCTATGGAATTAATTAAATTCTGTAAAAAAATTATATATATAATTTTGCTCCTTTTTTTTATATATATATAAAATTGCTCCTAGAAGCACGAAGCCGAAGACTCCAGCCTGAAGATGACGAATGTGACTTCGTCGAAACGTCGCCAAGACACTTCCAATTTTACGCGGGAGAAAACCCGAATTACCAAAGACCTACATATATATGTGTGTGTGTGTGTGTGTGTGTGTTTTCTGAGGTTTTCACGGGTGTTTGTATGTATGTAGGTCTTTGGTAATTCGGGTTTTTTCCCGCGTAAAATTGGAAGTGTCTTGGCGACGTTTCGACGAAGTCCCATTCGTCATCTTCAGGCTGGAGTCTTCGGCTTCATGCTTCTAGGAGCAATGTGTGATCGCAGCTGTTTCTTCCAAACTCTGGTTCAGATATGTAGACGACACCTTCATAATCTGGCCACATGGGAAAGAAAAACTAGACAACTTCCTCACACACCTCAACAGCCTACACCCCAAAATACAGTTCACCATGGAAACAGAAGCTAACAACCAACTTCCCTTCCTGGATGTCTTAGTCTACAAGAAATCCAATGGCTCCCTAGGACACACCATCTACCAGAAGAAAACACACACAAACCGCTATCTGCACGCACTCTCACACCACCACCCAGCACAGATCAACTCCATAGCCAAGACACTCATCTCGAGAACAAAATGCTTAGCTGACGAACAACACCTAAAAACCGAACTACACACTCTCACTAACGTACTAACATCCAACGGATTCCAAAGAAATAAGATTACCAACCTAATCCAAAAAGAAACCCCCACTAAAATCCAAGACAGAGAACAAGAAAACGGCAAAGCCCTCCTCCCATACATAAAAGGCACCACAGACAGAATCAGCAAGATCCTCCACAAACACAACATCAAGACAGCATTCTGCACAAACCGAAAAATATCCACCATCCTAAGAAACACCAAAGACAAAATTGAGTTAGAAAATCAAGGAGTATATGAAATCCCATGCACCACCTGCCCCACCACATACATCAGACAAACCAACAGAAGAATAAGTGCACGCATTGAAGAACACAAGAACTCAGTCAGAAAAGAGGAACCAACTTCTTCCCTGGTCCAACACCTTAAAGCCACAGGACATAAAATTGACTTTAAAAATACCAGAACTATCGCCAAAACTGAACACTTTAACAACAGAATAATCAGAGAAGCCATCGAGATAGAAAAATGCCCACACAGCATGAACAAACGAGATAATACCTCCCGCCTACCAGCCATTTGGAAACCCACCCTTATTGACAAACGAGTCCCTAACACAAAGAATGACACTAGACCCACACTCACAAAAACCACACAGGATGTCACCACCACACATCCACGCAAAACCCAAACCCACACTGATGATGAGGCACGACCACAAACCAGAAACCAGACCACAGCTGCATCATTAGCCATTTCAAACCCCTCCAATCCATACATGAAGCAAACTGACACCCACCTTGATGATATGGCACGACCACGAACGCGAAGCCAAACAACAGCAATGCAGCTCTCCATCTCAAATCCCGCTGCAACTCAGACTAATCCGAGCACAACAAAGCCCCCACCCAAACAGAACACACCCCCATCCAATCGGAGCACAGCCAACCCCCCCATCCAATCAGAGCACAGCCAAGCCCCTAACCAATCAGAACACACCTCCACCCAATCAGAACACAGCCAAGCTCCCACCCAATCAGTTCATACCCCCACTGGCAGTTAAAAGGAAGAAACAGCTGCGACCACACATTGCTCCTAGAAGCAGGAAGCCGAAGACTCCAGCCTGAAGATGACGAATGGGACTTCGAATTGAATTACCAAAGACCTATATATATATATATATATGTTTTCTGAGGTTTTCACGGGTGTTTGTATGTAGGTCTTTGGTAATTCGGGTTTTCTCCCGCGTAAAATTGGAAGTGTCTTGGCGACGTTTCGACGAAGTCTCATTCGTCATCTTCAGGCTGGTGTCTCTTCGGCTTCGTGCTTCTAGGAGCAATGTCGCCAAGACACTTCCAATTTTACGCAGGAGAAAACCCGAATTACCAAAGACCTACATATATATATATATGACATTTTAATAAGAGAGCCAGTTTGGTGTAATAGTTAAGGCACTGGCCTAGAAACCAGGAGATGGTGAATTCTAGTCCCACCTTAGGCACAAAGCCAACTGGGTAGTTTTGGGATGGTCATTGTCTTTCAGTCCTAGCAAGACAGCATGCCAAAGCACTTCCAAAAAACTGCTAAGAAACTGCAAGGACTATTCCAACAATTGCCAGGACTTCAACAATGACTTGAAGGTATCCACCCCCCAACAACCGCTTTTCATATAATTTTCATCATATCCGTTTAGATATTTTTCACACTGTGCCCACCATGACACTACAGTTAATGTCTGTTGGGATAACATTGAGTCCTTTAGAGATATTATTTCCTTCAAACAGACATTATGGAAGCTACTTCTTCCTTAGTTGAATGCTTCAACTAAGCATTCAGCAACCTGTTGAAAACATGGGCAAAAAGAAATGGAACTGCACATCCAAGGAAAGGAGAACCACAATGTGAAAAGGAGAGAGAAAGAAGCTTCAGTATGAAGCAGATTAGGAAAGAGTGGAAATGGCTGGTTCAGCAATCATCTACACTATTGGAAAGTGCCCATATGTTCCCGATGTCCCTCAGGATTGAAGAGCAGGCTGTTATATAGTTACAATACCTTGAAATCCACTATGGAGCACTAGACAGCTGCAGCATTCTTTCTTTCCCATTGTTCTTCTGCCACCCTTTACTATTTCTGGCAGTTGTAGAATGTTTAGGACATAGTGAATGTGATAAGTCACTGAGTTCACGGAGTAAAGCCACAGCTGGACAGAGATGGGATCCACGTGTGCCCAACATCACAGAGTGACAAAGGAATGACTTCAACACATGTTTTGGTGAAAGACCAACAAAAGACCACTGGGAAAAAAATGCTCCAAATCTCAGAAGAGGAGATAGTAGGCTATAATTCATATAGCTCTGGATAAAAGGAGAAATTATAGGAACATATGGTGTTGGTAAGATTGAATAACTAACAGAAGATACGTTAAAAGTTTTATGGAAGGGAAACTAAATTATTTACCAGATAAATTATGTAAAACTGTGCATGAAATAACTTTCTTCGGGTCCAGATAAAGAAGAGGAAAAAAACATGTTCTGATTTTCATTCACATTTGTTTGCTCCCTAAAATTATCTTCTTGCGCATGGGATTTCTGCATACAGACACAATGGTAGGACCATAGGTGCCTTACTCTATTGGTCTCTGACAATTGTAATTCCCCAAATCAGCCATATTGCATTTATTGAGAAACTCAATTCCTGCTCCCCTCACAACTACTGAAGAATCAGAGTAGGTTTTTAAACGTGGCAGGCAGCAACATTTTAAAGAAATGCAACTCAGTTCTTCTAAACACAGAAGGTATCCGTGCACACCCTTTTAGTTAAATGGGGATCTGATCGAGGAATTCACAGAATTAGCCCATGTTTGGGGAAAACAGTAAAGAATGTTGTAGTTCATATAGAAGCTATATTTGGCGTTCTGGCCCTTTAAAAGCAGTTAATAGGATTTCCAGTCAGAGTAAGGAATTTGACAAATTTGGCAGCCGACTTTGAACACTTGGTCTTTTGAATCTCATCTAACATTCTGAGTCAGCAAAGAACATTGAGGAGAAAAGGAGCTTGATGTCCAGCTTTACAAGCTGGTGAATTAATTTTCTGAAACAGGTTACTGTGAAATTTAGTGATACCATGAATTCAGAAGTACTGTTAGTACTAGGGGAAGCTTGGTGTCTATTACTGTTTCAGAAAATTAATTCACCCAGTTTGTAAAACTGGACATCAAGCTTTACTCAAGGCTATAGCTAATAGATTTTCCATTCTTATGTTGACCATCAGACCCATGTCAAGATTATTACGGTTGTCATAATAGTCTATCAGGTGTTTAGACTCGATTTGGCATTTTTGTCCACCTATTAAGTCCTTCCCAAGGACCTGGGATAGGTGGATATTGTTGATTGATGGTATTAAAGGTATTATAGCAGGATGTAAATTGATCCAAGTAAAGCTGCCTTTTGCAATTGACTAATGGTGATTTTGTTGATGCTGATGGTGTTTAAATAGTGCTCAAAATGTTTTGGGATTGCACTCAAAGTGCCTATTACTATTGGTACTATCTCTCCTTTCTCTTGTTGCTGTTGTTCTACTTCTATTTGCAGGTCTTTCTATTTTGTGATTTTCTCCAGTTCTTTATTTTCTATTTTGTATTCACCAGCTACTGCAACATCCATTATCTGGACCTTTTTTTTTTTTGGTCTTTATTATTGACAATTGTTAAGTCTGGGGTATTATGCCTGTCTGTTTCAATTCGAAAGTTTCAGAGCGCCGTAGTTTCTTCATTTTCTATTACATTTTCTATTTTGTGGTCCCACCACAAAATTTGCAGACAAATAGTATTTTTTGCAGATATTCCAGTGCACCATCGTTGCTACTTTATCATGCTATTGTTTGTTGTCTGTGTGATCTTCATGCAGCAGCTGACTAAGTGGTCTACTGTTTCTTCAGCTTCTTTGCAGAGGTGGTATTTGCTGTTGGTTGCTGTCTTCTCAGGCCTGGCTTTGTATGAATTCTGTTCCTATGGCTTGGTCTTGTGCAGCTAAAATATTTGTTCGTTACTTTTAGAAACTACCCATCTCCCTCACAGAGCGTCTCTGGGCAGTGTACAAGACCTAAAAGCATAAAAGCTATATATAAATATTATAATAGGAGGCAGTTAAAACAGGAGTAGAATAATTAAAATTCAAATTAAATATAAGTTTAAAAGGTGGGAGAGGGCTTTCAAGACACTAATCAACACCATGGCTATGTGCTCCTTGGTGGACCCCATAGAATTAGTATTTCTGTCTCTTTTTTCATCTTTCCTACTCTTAGCCATTTCCAGGCCTTGTTGTTATCTACTCTGTCTGCTTTTTTTTTTTAAAGTGTTGGCCATGCAGTACTTTGCCATGCCCTATCTCTTTTCTATTCTTCATTTGGTCTTTCTGGATGGCCAGTTTGGTCTTTCCTATGTTTGGTAAACCTTCATGATATATTAACTTCAGGGTATCTTCTTCACTGTCCTTCAGATATTGTTCCAATGCCCTTTTTTCTTCTTCAACTGTTTGTTGTACTTACAACAGTTCATCTCCACCTATTTTCTTTGGTAAGTAGAGTTTGTCAGCATTACTGCATGGATGATGATGCTCCTCCTCCTCCTTCTCCTCCTCCTCCTCCTCCTCCTCCTTCTCAAATAACAAATTATTTTAACTTTACATGTCTGCAATAAAGCAAGACTACTTTCCCCCATATAACAGTATGTAGCAGCAGAAAGAAAACCATTTTATTCCTGGAGTAGAAAGAAAACCATTTTATTTCTGGAGTCATGACTGGTCTTTGATTTAAAGAACAGGTGGATAGTTCAGGCCTAGTGTACAGTTGCCCAGTTCTGCCACTGAGCTAGATTGAAATGAAGCAGGGCTATGGAAGGGATTAGGCAAACCCTTTGTTCTACCGCTGAAGGCAGCTTTAGCTGCAGAGATGCAAGTCTTGAAGTAGTGGAAAACTTTACTTTTCTAATGGGCAAGAATCAAGTCTAGACTGCTTCTCTGTGAAACAGTTAAAAGTATTTTTGAACTTTTGACATGCTGTTAGCTCTTACATTAATAAATATGCATCCTACAGATGTTCAGGTATCTTCAGCAAATTGTCCATGATCTTTATTGTATTTTTTTAAAACCACTATTAGGGAATTTTGGTACAGAATGCTATTTGGGCCGACTCGAATTGATGTGATGTGGAATGAAGATTATTCCATGCACCATATGGCATGTGCCATTGTCAATGGAGGATTTGCATCACCATTAAAGAACAATTTAGATTTTACATATGAAAATCTCTTTCATATAGAAAGCAAGGATCACAGTTTATAAGTTATTATCAACTGATTTATAGGTGCACAGGCAAAGGTGAATACCCTGAAACATTTCATTTCATGTGCTTACAAATGCTTACCCATTTCTTCCAAATTGCTGAATTTATTCTGAGGTCACAATTATGGTTTGGCTCATCTCCAAAAACAATGACAATGGACCTATACAATGAATTCCAACTGGCAAGTCAAACCAGCCATGCTGAAGCACTTGCATCCTTCACAATGGAAATTTGGTCTCCTCCTATCTGCTCCAAGGCCCACTAAAACAAACGTGATTCGTGTTATTGAATCTTGTGGCCTATGGAGCAGACCCAGAAAGTTATAGATAGTTCAGAAAGAAGCAAGGCAAGCCTGTGCCAGTTCCTACTGTAACTAAATTATGCATTTCACTTGATATGAATGAAACCTCATTTTGGCTAATTTGTTTCAAAACATCTGTTTGCATTTACACATTTTTATGACATGATATCAGGCCAATTATGCATCTGCTGTATCTCCAGCATATGGTACGTGCTACAACAGATCGATCAGTTATGTGATCAGAGTGTGTGGTAAACATCTTTGCAGAACACATAACACTAGCACTGTTTTCCAGAAGTAAACTTTCCTTTCTTTTCTCTTCAAGTTATGTTTTTTATTATTTTTGGAGGAATTAACCACTGATGTTCTGAATATGCAGTACTTTAAGATTCAGTATCAAACATCTCTCTCTCTGTCTCTCTAGCACACACGGACTCTCTCTCCCTCCCTCTCTCTCCCTCTCTCCCCCTCTCTCTTTCTTTCTCTTTCTCCTCCCTCTCTCTCTTCCCCCTCTCTCCCTCCCCCCTCTCTCTCTCACACACACACATACAAAAACACACACACACACACACACACACACACAGAGAGAGAGAGAGAGAGAGAGATAATTGTACACAAGATGCTGGCTTGTCCACAAAATAGGCACACACCTTTCCCACAATCTTTCAGGAAAGGTTTAAGAACTGGACACAATAATATTATTTTGTGAGTAAATGGTTTTAGTAATCTTAGAAGGTGTGGGGCCTCTTTTTTATTTTTTTTCCCTCAGGAACTGGTTTCCTTCAACTTGACATTGTACAGCAATATTATCCGAAGAAGTTTTAATTGAAGAAGAAAGACAAGACGCCACGTTCTTAGCAAGCGTCTAGAAACAGTAACTTTTTATGCAGATGTTTCTCCGTTATTGGACATGTGGCAGCTACCCAGTAATTAAAATAAATCTGCACATTGTTTTCCTATCTTACTTCTCTGCAAAACAAGATATGGCTGATCTTTGGTGATGGTCATTCTGAGCCAGATTACAGCAGAATGGTGTAGATCAGTGGTGGCGAACCTATGGCACGGGTGCCAGAGGCGGCACTCAGAGCCCTCTCTGTGGGCACGCGCGCCGTCGCCCCAGTCCTAGGCCTTCAGCTGGGTTTTATAAAACTTTTTCGCTTTAGGCCTCCGCTGCCGTGTGCAAAAAAAAAAAAAAAGTTCAGTCAATCAGTCAATTTCAACTTCTTGTGGGGAAAAAAAAGATCTTGCAAAGTTGGAATTGATTGATTGAACTTTTTAGTCCCACCCAGTCTGCCGTTACCACTGCAGCCACGCCCACCCAATGGACCACACCCACCCAATTGGCCACACCCAGCCAATGGCCACACCCATCCAGCACCCGACGATGCATAAATGGGTTTTGGGTTGCAGTTTGGGCACTCGGTCTCTAAAAGGTTCGCCATCACCGGTGTAGATGCTGCCATCTTGAAACATGGCTATTCATACATTGGGATGATGACAATTCAATTTCCATTCAGACTTAGCCGGGTTTCCATAGTAGCTCAGAATGAGAAAAAGGAAAGTAACAAACCTAAACTATTGCACTCATGGGTTAATCTTGAAAGAATACCATCTACCCTAAGGGTCAGATGGACTGATTTAATGATAGCAATAACACTAGACTTATATACCACTCCATAGTGCTTTACAACATTCTCTAAATGGTATACAGAGTCAGCACATTGCCCCCAACAATCTGGGTCTTCCTTTTACCAACCTTGGAAGGACGGAAGGCTGAGTCAACCTTGAGCTGGTCAGGATTGAACTCTTGGTAGTGGGTAGAATCAGCCTGCAATACTGCATTCTAACTACTGCACCACCATGGCTCCTATGATCTTGTGGGCATCTCAGAAAGAGCAGGATGTAAGAAATTACTAAATAATATAATTCTGGAAACAAGGTAGAAATTACTCTCTTTTTTTGGGTTTTCACAGCTTTCTTCAGAAACAAAATAAGGCAATAGATGTCGGACATAAAAATGTGGGTTTCTATAGCTATAGCAAAACTTGCAGGATTCTCTGAGTCTTTGAAATGCAATTGTTAGGGAGGTAATATAGAACCATCCTAAAAAAACATGAAAACTTTGATAATACATGTGAAGCTCAGGAGGCAGCATATTACGGAAATGTACAATACAATCTTGGTTGTTTTCATACACTCGCATGCATCTATGGACAATGATTTCTTCCCACTTTGGGCTCATAAAATGAGAAAGATCTTTACAGTATAACGCTGATAAAATGAAGCATTATACTGTGCGGTAGTGTAATGCTTTATTGTACTTGCGTTATACTGCTATGATCTACACTACACTGTGTGGTAGTGTGAAATAAAATAAAAAGTTCTAGATACCTTTTCTTAATTTCCTTCTATCTGGCCAATGACCAAAGCAAATTTCTTTATAGGCATTTTAGAACCAGTGTGATACAGCAGCCAGACTAACCTGCTTCTTTTATTCCATTTCTGGAGTTATTTTTGAGTTGATTGCCATCTTTTAGTAAATAGTTTCTTTCTGACAATCATCCAGAAAGGTCAGTTGGATGCAAAGAAATCCCTGCAATCACTGAAGCCTTTGAGCATCTTCTCAGTAGGCTACAGATGGAGGGCAATGGCTAAATTAAGTGATTCCTCCCTCCTAATATATCAGAATGCAGTTGTATATCACCTAGCTTAATCCTGGCCAGACTAATAACCATAAAAATGCCTTGTCTTGGAGTGATCGTTGTGTTCATGCTATTATTAGCTGCTTTGTTCCTTGTGTGGCCTTTGTATTTTAATCAAGGCCTGTATGGTGGCTACCGAAATGGTGAGCACTATCCCATCACTGACCAGATTTCTCCTTGCTTAGAAAAACAAGCACTGCAGTGGGGAAACTATGGAGACATCTGTCTAGATGTCTCCCCTTTGGTTTAGGTTATAACAACAAAATTTTCTGAGTTGATACAAAACAATCACCTGCAGGCAAACCCAAACCATGCATTTTTCAGCTAAGCAGCTGGAGACTGTGGGGAGAAGAAGGCCCATCTATTTTCATTCTTTTGGCTAACCCAAGTTTCTTCTATTTCTCATTAAGCATTTAAAAATAGATCTGGCTTTCCTGAAGGGAACACAGTGCTTTCCCTCATTGCTCTGAGCCATCTGATGGCTTCAGACTATTAGACAAATCAGGGGTTGGATTCTTACTGGAAGACAAAATTGGCTCAACTATTAAGTTCTGTCCCTGGGGTCTTGGTGAGGAAGGCTGTTTTGTATGGCTGTCCTGGGACCTGGACCATAGGAGGCTGTTCTCTGTTTGGAGAAAATTGACTATCTTGCAAACCTGCATATGCTCACTAGCTTCTCAATGTGTGCAATTATTTATTTATATAATGTGTAACCTGTACTTTCACCACAAATTCTTTGTAGGGCAGTAATTAAGCGTAGAAATATCAAGGACAAGGATAACTGGGTCCAAGAAGGAATTGGAGTTGATGCCTCAAGCTAAACTGATAGAGTTTCATACTGTTGAAGATATATGAGCCTTAAGCAATTAAGCTGAATCTAATAACAGTTATCAATAAAAAAAAATATTGATGAGATTTATTTCCCACCTTTTTTTTTTTGTACAACTCGAGGCAGTGTCCATAATGCCTCCACCTCCTATTTTTCTCACAACAATCCTGTGCAGCCAGAGAATGTCTGGTTAGAAGTTATCCATCCAACCAGTTTCTCTGCCTAAGAGAGAACTACAATGCATACTTTGTCAGTTTCTAGTCCAGCACCTTAACCACTGCACCAAATTGGATCAGTTCAATAGACTAATCACTTGCTCCTTTTGGATTGTAGAGGCTTAATGAGAAACTAGTTTGTAAGTTGGAGGCATGCTGTACTACAACAGGAGCTGAAATAATAATAATAATAATAATAATAATAATAATAATAATAATAATAATAATAATAATAATAATAATAATAATAATAATAATAATAATAATAATAATAATAATAATAATAATAATAATAAGAATAATAATAATAATAATAAGTTGGAAGGGACCTTGGAGGTCATCGAGTCCAACCCCCTGCTCAGGCAGGAAACCCTATACCATTCGGACATTGGGCTGTCCAGTCTCTTCTTAAAAACTTCAGTGTTGGAGCATTCACCGCTTCTGGAGGCAGGTTGTTCCACTGGTTATTGTCTCTAACTGTCAGGAAGTTTCTCCTCAGTTCCAGGTTGCTTCTCTCCTTGACTAGTTTCCATCCATTACTTCTTGTCCTGCCCTCAGGCGCCTTGGAGAATAGCTTGACTCCCCTCTTCTTTGTGGCAACCCTGAGATATTGAATACTGCTATCATGTCACCCTAGCCTTCTTTTCATTAAAACTAGAACATACCCAACCACAGCAAACGTTCCTGATGATGCTTTAGCCTCCAGTCCCCTAATCATCTTTGTTGCCCTTCTCTGCACTCTTTTAGAGTCTCAACATCTTTTTTACATCGTGGTGACAAAACTGGATGCAGTATCCAAGTGTGGCCTTACCAAGGCATTGTAAAGTGGTATTAATACTTCACGTGATCTTGATTCTATCCCTCTTTAATGCCAGCCCAGCACTGTGTTGCTTTTTTGGCAGCTGCAGCACACTGCTGGTCATATTTAAGTGATTGTCCACTAGGACTCCAAATCCCTCTCACAGTTACTACTATGAGCAGGTACCCCCTATACTATACCTAACATTGGTTTTTCTTGCCTAAATGTAGAACCTTACTTTTTTCACCATGAATTTCATTTTGTTAGATAGCGCCCAATGTTCAAGTCTGTCCAGGTCCTCTGTATCTTAAGCCTGTCTTCTGGAGTGGGCTATTCCTGCCAGCTTGGTGTCATCCGCAAATTTGATGAGTTCCCCATCTATCCCTCGTCCAAATCGTTGATGAAGATGTTGAAGAGCACTGGCCCCAGAACAGAGCCCTGGGGCACCCCACTGCACACTTCCCTCCATGTAGATGCGGTTCCATTGAGGACCACACGCTGAGTACGGCCGGTCAGCCAGCTACGGATCCATCTGAACACCCATATACTTATAAGATCACATCACTTATGATCTCAACCAGGCTCAAACCATGCCTGTTCTATGTATTCTTCCTGGGAAGGGCTACTAACAAAGAAGAGGAGTCTGGAGGTATGTCTTCTTAATGTCTTTCCCATATTATGGAACTCTTTGCCTCTGGTGCCCTGGGAGGCTTACTCTGCTTGCATTTCCTAAGGAAATGCAAAACTCATATTTTTCTGACAAGCTTTTGATGTGGATGGTGGTCATGGGCTGCTTCTGCAATGGGAAAATCATTGTGGTTTATAATTCTGTTTTTGTTGTTGTTTGCTGCTGTTGGTGCTACCTCTCTTGGTATTGTAAACTACAGAATACAATATATCTGCATAAACAAATGGCACAGTTTGCACAACAAGATTAATTAATTATAAATGGGTAGACATTAAGAGAGTCTGCTTAGAGTTCTCCCTCTGCAAGAGGTAAGAAGACATGGATCAGGACTTTTTTATGAATACTATTCTTAGAGATGTGCTGGGCCCCTTAACTCACATACATTTAAAAATCTATTTAAAGAATATTCTTGTCCATTTTCCTATTAGAAAATTATTGTAAGTCATCCACAAATCTATTACTACTACTACTACTATTACTATTGTCATTATTTTCTTTAAAAAAGTATCTTGCCTTCTTTTTAACAAGGATGGATAACAATGTATATGGCATCTTTCCCTCCTCCTTTTCCATTTGCTATGTTACTAAGATCATGGTCACTGTGACCTGGAAGAATTTTGAAGAACAAGACTTATTTGTAAGGTAAGCAATAGCCAGCCAGTTAGATGTCCAGTCTATATCACTGGGATAGTGTTTTTTTGAACAGTGATTTAAAATTAACTGACCTAGTAGAGATGAGAATAAATATTTAGATTTTATCTACAAGTATAACAACCCGTTCCTCTGTCACAATTTTATGTAGAATTGTTGGCTTCCTATAATTTTCTAGAAAAATCAGGAGAATAATAATCTAGAAATCTTATGTAATTCTTTCTAATATAGATACAGTGATGCTTAAAGGTTTGTGTGCTCTTTTGAATTTCTGCATACTGTAAATAAGACCTAAAACATGACATGTTATCCATGTGTTCTAAAATTAGATAAAGAGAATCCAGTTAAACAAATGAGTGAAAAACATACTTGTTCATTTATTTGTTGAGAAAATGATCCAAAGCTTACAAATACAGTCTGATAGAAACAACAAAAGTTTAAATCTCTAAACCAAGGGAGAATGAGCTGCTTTCCTATGATGGAATTCATCCCATTAAGGAAACAAAATACAAATTTGGACAGTGCTGGCTGGCTAACCTGATCAGGTGGACTTTGAACTAAAATACAAGGGGTGGTAGTGGAAATCATAAGACTATTGCAATAAATTGGTAAGTAACAGGTTAAATACAGCAGCAAAGTGAAATGTGTTTGGAAATTACTATTTTAACAAAGAAACAAAGGAAATACAGCTATAAAAGAAAAGGAAGACTGAATTTAGGGAATCTCATCCATATCTTTTTAATTTACAAAGTATTGGTAACAAGCAAGATGAGCTGGAAATCATGAGGTACAAAGATAAATATGATGTAATAAGGATTACAGATACATGGTGGAACATATAGGGATGGGTGGATGATGGATATCCCTTATTAAGAGATATAGGCAACATTAGTGTGGAGGAGGTATAGCATTGTGTATGAGGAATGAATTTACCTATGCAGAGGTCCACTGGACTGATGATAACATTGAGTGTTGTAAGTACCTAGATTAAGATAAAAGGGTAAAGTAACAGACTACCATATAAGTCAGAAAAGGTAGATGAAGATTTATTAAGGCAGATAACTGAAACTTCAAAAAACACGAAGTGGTTGTTATGGAAGATTTTCAAATACCCAGACATCCATTAGAAGACTTAATTTTACTACATATAAGATAACTTGTCTTGGAAATAATTTTATCTTACAAAAGGTTGTGATGAACATTAGGACATCTGCTACCTTGGGTTCTGTCCTTACCAACAGCTGGGAGTGGAATAAAGATAGTAAAGTGGTAGGAACTGTGAGTACAAATCACCATACATTTTTAGAGTTCCTGACTTTTTAAAAAAAATAAAAAAGCTCAGTTAAAACTAACCAAAAGTATGGGTTTTAGAAAGTTGGATTTTAACTGAAATAGTAAGGAGGATGTTATGGGAAACATTCCTAAAGACAAAGGTATTATATTTAGCTAGGGCTTTAGAAACTGAAATTAAGGTTGGGGAAAAAAACAATTAGAAAAACAAAACAAAAGGAGACATCAAATATTCCTCTTGTCCAATAAAGTAGTTCCCTTGATAAAGAAGAGGTTTGTCTCTTGTGACCTATTTGACAAAGCCATGTTGACTGGCTTGCTTTGTTATTTGCTCTAACAAGTTTCCAGTTGCTGTTAAGCTAACTAGTCAGTAATTACCAGAATCCTCTTGTTTCCTTTCATGAACAATGGGACTAATTACTCTTCTCCAATCCTTCTCTGGTACCTTTCCAGTTCTCCAGATAATTGACAGACCCCAACAGTTCTTTAGCCAGTTTCTTTAGTATTTTAGGGTGCCTTTCATCATGGTGTGGGGACTTGAAAGCATTCAAATTACCTAGAAAATCCTTTTTCACATCTTTACTAATCTGCACCCTCCCACTGTTGTATTTGAGCCCAGTCTACGCTATTCAAATCACCATTTCCTTTGGATCCAAAAGGCAAAACAAGAGTTGAATTACTCTGCTTTGTCTGGGTCATTTGTTAAGATCTCTTTATCTGAAGTAAGCCATTAGCCATTACGCTCTTGCTAGAGATGTATTTGAAAAACTCTTTCTTGTAGGATTCCCTATTCTGCTAGCTCACTTCCTCCTTTGTCTTCCTCTCTACATTCATCTGAGACCCATCCTCTTTCTCCTCCCTACCTTTCCTGTGTCATTTTCCCCTCCATTTTAATTTCGATTGAAGTTACTAGCCAATAAATAGAAGTCTGTGTGGAAAAAGAAATTATGGCAAGAAATAAATCTTCAGTTTATTGTACTGTGTTTGATTGATATCACCGTTTTCGATGAAAAGTATTGACCTATTTAATCTTTCACATACTGACCAATATCAAATTTTGTCTGTGATCTTCTCCCTATGTGGGACCTGAAGCAATTGAACCAAGGTTCTTCTTAATATCACTACTTGGTCAACTTATTCTATTGGGCTTTTTTACAGTAGGATAAATAATTGTTTCTTACATGCAGAGAAACCATAGTCTTTGTCAATGTATGTTATATATGGAAGGTGTCTATTTAGGAATAAGTGAAGTTCCGTGATTTCTGGCTATAATTATGCATTGAGTGATGTTTTTCCTGCTTGGCTAATAAAAATATATAACTTATATATATATATTGAGTGATGAGTGATGATGATAACTGGGTTCATGAAGTCTGACTTAAGAATGTATTTCAGAAATGGTAACCTGCAGTAGCACATATTTCTACATGCATAGTAGCATTGTTGTTGTTGTTGTTGTTCTGCTTCTGTATTGCTGATGAAACATGCAAATCATGCCCATCTTAGCCCAAGTATTAATGGTAGGATTGTTTGATTTAATCCATCAGCAACAGCTACAGCATGTCAAGAGTCAACACCTCTCCCCAGAGATGTATTGCACAGACATTATAGGTGAGAAAGGCTTGCAGTCAAAAGGCAGAGATTGCATGAAGGTACTTCAGGGCAAAGCAATTCCGAAACAAATGGTTAAACGAGAGAGCAAGCCAGGGCTAGGTTCAATCTTTGTTTCTCTGGATGCCAAGGCCCCGACTTTGTGTCTGCCTTTTCCAAGGCCCGGTGCCTTCCTCTCATTTTTTCCAGAGAGGTAAACAGCTGGGGGTTCTGCCAATTCAATTAAGAATGCTCATACACACATTATATAATGAGACAGGAATGTAGCCCCCTGAAGCCTAGTCTTGCAATCTAATCTGCTCTTTAGTGGCCCCCAAAGATTCTTGAAACTTTTGTGGAGGGCTCTCCCTCTCCCTCCACCCGTCGGTCTTTCCACACTTTCCCCTCTGTTTTTCTTTCCTCTTTGGCTTCCCTTCTCTGTATTGTTTTAAGTTGGTGGCTGGGCTGCATGCCAGATTAAATTTCATCTGCTTCTCCTCCTCCTCCTCCTCCTCCCCCCCACCCCCAAATCTTCTCCAGAAGTGATACTGTTTACTTTCTCTGCTCCTTTTCTGAATGTCTTTGTACACATTGCAAAGGATATAATCACCAGCTGTGGAGAGCTTTGTGAAATGTTAACTTATTCCTCAATACCCTAGGGCGAATGAGTGTTTTTATACACACACACACACACAGACAGTTGCATATCTGTGTGTATGTTTGTGTTTAAAATATGAAATGAAACAACTGGCTCTTTAAAAGACATCAACATATTTGTTACATTCCAGCATGATTTTCTTTAGTTTAGTTTCGCCTTCAGGTGGAATATTGGGTGCGCATGTGGGTGTTCTATTTAAGCTCTCCATGTAGGGGACCCCCTTGTGGAAGTGAGTGAGCATATAAGGAGCCCATTGTTTCCTTCCATAAAACTTTTGGAAACAATGAAGAGGGGGGGGGAGAAAGATTAACCTTTAAAAGTCTCTCTCTCTCTCTCTCTCTCTCTCTCTCTCCTCTTTTCCTCTTTGGGGAGTGAGGGAGAGGTCAAACTCTGCCCATTGACCTTTGCCCTATGACCTCTCTGAACTAAAAGCAAGCCTTTGAAGTCATGAAGGGCACACCAAGGAAAGGAAATGTGACAAGCAGACACTTGAACTGAGAGGACATGGTGCTAGGGTGGGCAAAAGCAGGCCTCCGGGGGTCCAGCTCCCACACCTTGTGAATCGGCACCGTTAAATGCCCACACACTTGGAGACTGACAGCAGCCAAAGAGGGAGGGAGGGCAACAAATCCTCCTCTTCCCTTTCTTCTTCCCCACCCCTTGTGGTCGGCATCCATGCAGGGTGATGATGCTTTGAACTCTCTGTGCTTTGGCGAAGCTGGAACCCCAGGGAGCCCGGAGGAGAGGAGCTCTTGCGGGAAAGAGTCCTTCCCTTGACCAAACCGTTCTCTTTGAAGGCATGATAGGATGTGTCCCTTGTTACCTGAATTGATTCTGTCACATGCATGACCCCTGCTGGTAATAAGGGGAAATGGGTCTTAATTTTAGAGCAGTTCTGCCTCTCCTCTTCATTTTTCCCCCAGAAAAGGGAATTTGAGGGGGAGAAAATCTATCACAAATTGTGTCCTTTCCCTGGAACTACAGCCTGGATGATTTTTTTATTATTATTATTATTATTATTATTATTATTATTATTATTATTATTATTATTATTATTATTATTATTATTATTATTATTATTATTATTATTATTATTATTATTATTATTATTATTATTATTATTATTATTATTATTATTATTATCAAAATTAAGATTGCAGTCACTGTTATGATAGTTACCTAGCTGTAATGTGTGACAGCATCCTTACTTTCAAAATGCCCCTATTGTGTTTCCATACTGTCAATATTCCCAAGACATTACGTTGTACTAACAAATGCAGAAAGCAGATACAATTTATACAGAGCAGGCAGATGGGATAAGAGTGATGAAAAGCAGTTTCCACTGACTAGTTTGTAGGATATCATGACAGCTGTACATGTCTGGAGTTGGCTTTGTGGGAATCTCTGTAGGTAAACAGGAAGTAAATTATCAGCAATAATGGGATCAATTAACCCACCATGGAGCCATTGTCAGCCGCAAATGCAAGATACATACAGCCTAGCTGAAAAGGAGAGGGAAGAGTCTGCTGAGTTGTGTCTAGTTGTATCCAGCACTGCCATTCCAGGCATAACTTTATGAATGAGCCTATGTATGCACAGCATCTCTTACAGATAATAAAGGGGAGTTTTTATCATGGTACCCCATGTAATTATTTATTTGACTGTCTCAACTTCCGTGTTATCTTGGTGATGGCCTGCAGCTGCTACCTGTGCCCTGGGTAACCTTAAGGACATTTCTGAGAAGAGAAAATTCTTATTTGTAATTCTTTTGTTCTTAAAGCTCATGACATGAGCTTCTCCAGGGACAAATAGCAGGTACCAATATAGAACAGATTTCTCTTTGTTTTGTGATGATGACTGGAGAACCTCTCAATATTCTCTCTGGTTTTGGAAAGTTTTGAAAAGGAAGATAAAATTAAGGATTTCTATCCCCAAATGCTGCATTTGCAGTTTCCTACAGATTTTCAGGATTATTTTTTTTTCTCCACCCCTGAAACATACAGGAGAAAATCTTGATATGATGATGCGTTAGAGATGTAAAAGAAATTGACAGAGAATTTCTTTTACATCAAAATGCAGGGGGGATATGCCAAGATGGACTACATCATTATCTTGGGCAACAGCAATGAATGGAGTCTGGTGCCATCTCTCCTTTTTGACTAGAAAAAGAAAAAAAACAGTATGTAGTCAGAAACGCGGCATAAAAACAAGCAGAGCACTTTGGAAAGTTGTATTTAAACATATTTGTAAAAATAATACAAGCGATATATAAATAAATAAACACTAAAATAGTTGGGCTAGGTTGTGTACATATTCTGATTTTAAAAGGCGTTACATGGACAGAAGTGCATTAGACAACCCTATATGCCGCAGACAACCAAACCCTTAATGTGATTTTATTAATAATTTGCATCCTTGCACACTGCAATGCTGCATGAACATTTTTTTTTTTACTTTTCCTCCCTTCTTTCTTTTTTGAAACCCTTTACTGATATGAACATCTGTTGAGTATAGATTAAACAGGAAAACAAAATAATCTTCATGCAGGGACATATGTAATAGGATTGCAACTTGACAATTTTCAGATTATGAAATCCTACGAGGTGGTTTCATTTTCTTGAAAGGAAAAAAAATATCAGAATGTTATTTAATGAAAAGGAGGGCAATGGTTTTCTTACTCCATCCCTACTCTACACAATTTCCTCTAAATGATAGCCGGTTTGTCAACAGACTTTTACTGTTGTTGCCACCAGCAATAAATAACTAAATAAACTTCACTGGGAAAAGAGAAGAACACAATGTTATTCTCTCTGTCCTCCCTTTTGGAATCTTGGAGAAAAATTTCTTCTTTTCCTGGAGAAATTATATATAACGATCCATTCAATCCCTTTGCTTGCACATTTCTATATCTAGTAAAATTTGAAAATTCAGCTGGAGTACTGTTGACTTATATTAATAACTTGAATGGTAGAGTCATAGAAAAAAATTGACTTTATAGTAAACACGTTTAAAGGCATATATTGAACATAGAAATGAGCTGTGCAGGTTTCTCAACAGAATAAAATTCAATAAGATAAATATGGAATTTTTCACATGGAAAACAAAATCAAAGGCCAAACTATTCCTTGGTGAGTGGCCGGAGAAAAATGATTTGCCAAGAAGACTATGTGTTTGTTATTCTTAGGGTTTTGTGTATTGTGTAGCAATGGCACAAATGTTCAGCAGTATCTTAGATTTAGTTAACAGAAGCTTTATATCTTAGTCCTGAATAGAATAGAATAGAATAGAATAGAATGGAATGGAATGGAATGGAATGGAATGGAATGGAATGGAATGGAATGGAATAGAATAGAATAGAATAGAATAGAATAGAATAGAATAGAATAGAATAGAATAGAATAGAATAGAATAGAATAGAATAGAGCTGGAAGGGACCATGGAGGTCTTCTAGTCCAGCTCCCCGCTCAAGCAGGAGAACCTATACCATCGCAGACAAGTGACTGTCTAGTGGCCTCTTCTTAAAAACCTCCAGTGATGGAGCGCCCACTATTTCTGGAGGCAAGCTGTTCCACTAGTTGATTGTCCTCATTGTCAAGAAGTTTCTCCTTAATTCCAGGTTGCTTCTTTCTTTGATCAGTTTCCAACCAAGTAATCAAAGGGCTGTTCTGATTCTTTTAAAACAGGAGCAGTACATTGAAGAATCATCCAGATGTTGTTGAGCTAGAGCTCCCAGCATCCTGTCTCACTAAGCAGGCTTACTGGCAATGATGAAAATTGTGGTTCAGGAGTATGTAGAGGTATATGAATTTTGTTATATGTTTACCAGACATATACTTCACTGGCCAGCAGTGAAGATGATAAAGGTAGTAGTCTACACCATCTGGAAGTCTTCTATCTCACTGGGAAGACTGAATGGAATGGAAAATATAAGTTCACAGAACTGTCACATACCTTGACAGTTTTCAAGTGCTTAGTTGCTCAGTCTGATCCCTGGAGATATGAAAAAAATGTCAGGATACATGAATCATGCAGATCTGTGCATTTTAAGACCTATACAAAGGCTACTGTTTTCCCACCCATGATTTAAAATATGAAAGATAGATCTCAAGCCATGCCAAAATGCTTGTGGCATGTTGTCACTTAACAGAATGAAATATTGTGTCTCTTCTCTCTCTGTGTATGTGTGTATATATGCATGCAGATACATTTATCAGAGTCTTTTTATAATATAATAATAATAAGTTGGAAGGGACCTTGGAGTCATCTAGTCCAACCCCCTGCTCAGGCAGGAAACCCTATACCATTTCAGACAAATGGCTGTCCAGTCTCTTCTTAAAAACTTCCAGTGTTGGAGCATTCACAGCTTCTGGAGGCAGGTTGTTCCACTGATTAATTGTTCTAGCTGTGAGGAAATTTCTCCTTAGTTCTCCTTGATTAGTTTCCATTCATTGCTTCTTGTCCTGCCTTCAGGTGCTTTGGAGAAAAGCTTGACTTTCCGATTAATGATACAAGTGTATATGCACATATACATACATACATACATACATACATACATACATACATACATACATACTGTACACACATATTTTAGGAGTTCAAATAGCACACCTAGATTATTAATACAACAAATCTGAGATTGGACTTTGAGATCCTTTCCAACTCTGTGATTCCATGATCATATGTAGATGATATGTGCACAACTTCAAAAGTTTTTTTTTAAAAAGGAGTTATTTAATTTCTTAAATGGATGAAATTAGGATCACTAAATCATTAGAAATAGTACTTTTCTTGTTTGATATTTCCAGGGAGGGAGGGAGGGAGGGAGTAGGAGGGGGGAGGGAGGGAGGGAGGGAGAAGTTATATTTCCAGTACCTGAGAAAGTTGCCAACTCTTGTCCAAAATAGATAGATAGACAGATAGACATAAAGTAACAGTTGAATGGTAAGTGACCAACAATCCATGAACTATTTTATACAATATCACGGGTGTCAAACTCGATCACGTCACATGACGTATCGCGACGTATCGCGACAATTTTGCCTTTGCGGAGCTGGAGTGGGCGTGGCCTACGCGTGGCCTGCGCGTGACACATTCGGCCTGCAGGCCGTCAGTTTGACACCCCTGTTCTATATAAATAATTATAAGACTATCTTTCCTAGTCACTCAGGATGTTAAAATTATTAAATAAGTACAATATTCTGTTTATACATTCAGAAAGATAAAATGTTTTTGGAGAAGTATAATATTCATGCCTACTAAAGATGGGTATTCACTGGCATCCAATTTAAAGTAGAGCTACTAAATCAAGGCCTCCAATCTGCATATGGCCACCAGATAGCAGCAAAGAAATAAAGAAATTCTGTCTTTTAGTGCCATTATTGACCATCTCGATTTTTGCAATTCAAAGTTGGAACCATTAACCAAAGGATTTTCTGGATTACCAAGGGACTGCTATCACTTAGTCTCTGAAATTGTGTGTATGTGATAAGAAAAAATAGCACAGTTGCTTCTTCACAGCTGGCCAGAAGTGTTCATCTGAAAACAAAGATATTGCAGTCATTATTATAAAGAATCCTTAACTTGGTTGGGGTTGAGACTATTGATGTACTATAAAACAGAGGTCTCCAACTTTCTCAGTTGGCGGACCGGAGGGAAAGGGAGGTGGAAGCATTTTACACACGCACTTGCGCGTGCACACAAACAGGGCTGCGAGCAAGTGCGACACAAATGAGGCAGTGCTAGTGCCCATGTGACACTCACTAGCATCGCTCCGTTTTTGCTGTGTGGGCGCTAGTGCCGCTGCATTTTTACCACGCGGCACCCCGTTTTCTCCGCACAACACCCTTTTTGCATAGTGGCGGCGCTAGCATGAGTGGAGGTGAGTGCATGCACATGTGTGTGCACACTGGCCAGCCTGTCCCGTGGCCCAGTGGCCAGCAGGCCATGGCCTAGTAATGAGCTGCAGCCCACAGGTTGGGGACCCCTGCTATAGAAGATATTTCTATCTCAAAGACATGTATAGCACAAACCTATTTTCTAAAATAAGTTTTCAAGATGGAGTTGCTTCCAAATATGTGTAAATGATTACAGCCTTAAGTGGAAATAACATAATTTCTAATGGAACTCTCAGATAAATAACTCTAAACTTCCAGTCTTACACTTTATGGCTCAATTTCTTAAGGATAATACCTATATGTGCTAGGTTGGTAACCTCTACACTGAATCACTGAGAAAAAATATTTCTTTTTTTAAAAACAAACTGGAGGGATAAACTTCAACTTGTAGTTCATATTTCTTCCTTCACTTGTCATACTACCTCAGTTGTAAGGTTGGAGAGTAATGTGAAATTTAGCACAGAAATCAAGGAAACCACAACAGAGAAGAAAATCTGTTGCATCAGATGCATATTGGCTGATGGGAGTGAAAATAAAGGATTTGATGTTTTTTAATCAACACCTCCATGTATGTTATGACAAAGTTAACTGCCAAGGGGTTAATTTTACTCAATGGAAAACTCACTAACATTGAAATTTTAATATAGCCTCTTTTAATAAGGGGAACTGACTCAAATGTCTTGTTTATTTTACTTGGTCAACCCAGCACACATCACTTGGCTCATGTTATTGGCAGGTTTTCTAATTTCTCACTGCTCATTTTCTCAGTCATATTTATTCTCTTTACAAGTTTTATTTCCTTGTGTGAAATAAGATGCTTGAAGTGAATTATGTCAAGAATATGCTGATGAAATTGTCCAAGGATGCAGTGATGAATGGATGAAAATATAGATAAATGCTGTTCTCTCACTTTTTTGGGGGGGGCTTTATCCTGTTTTTCTTTGATCTTTCCATTCCCATTTCCTTTGGATTCTTAACCTCCTCTTGCACCATATGCTTTTAACTTCATTGCTTTCTACACTCACTCACTCTCTATTATCCTCAAAAAAAAAAGAAAAGAAATGAAGGCATCCTGGATGTATTTTTCTTCTGTCAGCCAATCTCTTTGCTCATTTCCTATAAAAGATTAGGTATCCTTTCATGACATGTTAATGCAAGATTTTAATTTCTTAGAATTTTTGCAGTGACTCATCTATACTCTTCTGGTGTTTTTCTTCTTCTTTTTTCTGGGAAACGTTCAAGATTTTAAGCATTTTCTCCCCAACAGTTTCCATGGGAGGCCTTCAATAAATTTATTTATAAATGATTCTAGAAAAAAATGTATATTTGAAAGTTCATACAAGTTCCCAGTATAAGGTTTGTGTTAGTCATCTGAAATAGAAAGATTGTTATTCTTATTATTATTGCTGTGAAGTACATTGATAAGGATCTGAATTGAGAAGAAAAACTTTTATAGCTATATTTGAGTAGAGATGAAAGGCTATGTCTCAGGTTCATGGATTTAGCTGTCGACACTGGCTTGCCCTCAAATCAAAATGACCCCTTGCTCCAACTGAGGCATCTCTGAGGTTAAGTGGAGAGAACTTGAGAGAGACTCTTTTGTTTCGCTTTAACGTTGAAGTTTACAGAATACCTCCACACAGAGGCATTAGCATTTCCATTTGGATTCTTACCACCCACTGGAGCACAAAATGGGAGTGATCAGAACCCTACACCACCGGGCTGAACGTTTTCCTATTGGGAAAGCTGGAAAAGAGAAAGAACTAAAACATGTCAAGGAAGGCCTCAGAACTTGTGGCTATCCCAATTGGGCCTTTATCAAATTCAAAAAAAAAAAAAAAGAACCCAGCAGGAGCTCCTCCATAACAGACAAAGAAGAGAATAACAGACAAAGCACTGTTGCCATTCCATACATTGCAGGAATATCTTAAAAGCTCAGGAAGATTTTCAACCAACACGACATATGTGCACACTTCAAGCCGAAGAATACACTAAGGCAGAAGCTTGTCCACCTCAAGGATAGAACACCCAAACACAAACCGAGCAACGTGTTATATGCAATACAAGGCAGTGAGACATGTGCAGATCTGTACATTGGTGAAACAAAACAACCACTTCACAAATGCATGGTGCAACATAGGAGAACAAGCTTGTCCATCAGGACAGGATTCAGTGGTGCATCTGCATTTGAAAGACAAAGGCCATTCTTTTGAAGACAGCAAAGTCCACATTCTGGATAGAGAGGACCATTGGTTTGAAAGAGGTGTAAAAGAGGCCCTCTCTATTAAAATTGAGCAGCCTTCTCTCAACAGAGGGGAAGGATAAGACACCACCTCCCTCCTGTCTATAACACAGTCCTTTCAGCAGTTCCAAGAAGATTCCCCATCCATTTGCACTCTGATTTAGGTGACCCTGAGGGCATGGATAAATCCCCAAGTGACCTCAACAGCTCTCAGAGAGAGTGCTAACAACCAGATGACTGCAAAGAAATATGATCCTTCCATTCTCCACACACACATACCACACACACATACACACACGTCAGAACTAATCCTTCCATCCTCCCCACCATCCTTCCCGAGTTGATAAAGCTTTTTGGATGAGAAGCGAAATATCTTCAAGGAAAAAAGAAAGAAAGTCCAGTGAAAAAGCACCTTTGAGACAACCATAACCTGGATGACTGAAACTCTGTATAGACTCTTGTTTCATTGTTTGGTCACTTCACTATTTCCCATAACTGTTTCTTACCTTTTTCCAGAAGTTATATGAAAATATTTTGTAGGAAATATTGTATGTTATGAAAAAATATCAGTGCAATAATTTGGAATTTCTCCCTACCTTTAATCCTTTAGAGCTGGCTCTATCGCATTCTGGAAGGAATGTCATTATTCCTGGATATCATCTCTTTTGTTTACACAAAATCCCATCAATCCACTATCCTGTAAAAGGCCACCAGTATCCTTCACTATGGGATCTAGTTGGACTGCAACGTTCATTATTTGTGGACTTTCTCTCTCTCTCTCTCTCTCTCTCTCTCACACACACACACACACACACACACACAAAATAATGCTTGAGAAGCAGGAACATATTGAAGGTGCTACTCTAACCAACACAACTTGGGAAAGGCTACTTCTTAAACTGATGATCCTGCTGCTACATAAGTTAGGCTGTCCTTGTGTAGGTTAAATAAATAGCATCTCACGAATTGTTCATACAGCTTTATAGTAAATATGTTACTTCACTATTAAAAGAGAAAGTAATGAGAAAAGCAAGAGAAATGAATAATTAAAGCCAACTACTCCACAGGACAAAATACTGACAGTTAAGACAATTACTAATCCTTAGTCAGGATCAATAGTGAGAAAATACAATGCCGGTTGTTAAACTTTCAAGATAACCTAATTTAGCAGTGACTTATGGTGCTGTAGATAGACTGAGTTATGTACTACTAATAGAAATACAACAATAAATGCTACTGATCAGGGATATCTCAACATGTGAGGAAAACATTGCAAAAAAAAAAAAAAGTTAAAGAACAATTCCAGAGAGTAGAAACTGCCACAAATATTTGTTACTATGAAATTTGTCATACTTATTAAGGAGGAGTCTTCTGGAGTAATTAAATCTGGTTTCCCAGAAAACTTCTTGGAAGGGTCTCCTAACTTGTCATTTTCCTGATAGCATACAAATGCCAGGGACTGGTTAGATTCAAAAAGAATTGAGTAAGACCCCATCTTGTCCCCCAGTACGCTGCCTTTGCTTTTTGACCAGGAAACAGCTAGATACTACAATTTCCTGAGTGTCACAGCCACTTTTTGGAATTTCTTTTATCTTTTCAATCCCACACTGAGAAAGAAACTTGACTAAATAATGTTTGGCTGCCACAAGAAGGTCAAAATATGTTATTTGCTTCATGAAAGCTTATCCCCTTCTGAAGCTTTTTACTAAAGTCCTCTCTGCTTAAGGTTGTTCTTCAAGAGATAAGGCAAGATACTTTTTTTCCTTACTTTTTTCTGGGCTTACCAAGCTGTAAATAAGAGGCATATAAAAGTGTGATAAAATGAAATTTAAATATCAGTGTTGAGAAAGAAAGAGAATAACAGAATAACAATGTTGGCAGGACCTTGGAGTTCTTCTAGTCCAGGGCTTTTCAACCAGTGGTACACAACCGTCCTAGAGAAATGGTAGAGGGGGGGAGAGGAATGAGCTGAAGCGGTGGCAGCACCACACAAGCCTGAGGGAGACACAGCTGGAGCTGCAGGGCTGTCGGGGCTCAGCAGAAGCGCCAGGATCAGTGCCGGGCTCCAGATGATTGGCGCTTTCAGAAGCTGGAGGTGTCCTAAAGAGAAAAGGAGGAGGAGAGGGCGAGAGAGAAGAGGATATAAAAGGAGGTTTTGGTGGGAAAGGGCCAGCGAGGGGCTGTCCCTGCCCCGCCACCTGGGCATGTGAAGAGGAGGTGGCGAGTGCCTGGCATCCCTGCTGACCATTCCTGCTGACCACTGAGAAAGAAAAAAGGCAAGAGAAGGACTTCCTTCCTTCCTTCCTTCCTTCCTTCCTTCCTTCCTTCCTTCCTTCCTTCCTTCCTTCCTTCCTTCCTTCCTTCCTTCCTTCCTTCCTCCCCTGCTTCTCTTTCCTTCTTCCACGCTCAGGAAGGGATGACGGGAGGGGAAGAGATTGCCAGCACTATCCCACACAGGCAAGGGCGGTCCCGGTGAAAAGGAAGCCTAGTAGCTTCGAGGCTAGTCAGCGTGTGGGCGTGGTGCTGAACTACTGGTGAGGGCCATCAAAGCTGGAATGCACTCAGCCTTAGATCCACAGGGCAGCCCTGGAGCCAGCGAGCTCCCCCCCCGCCATCTCTGCCCCACCACCGGGGGTGCACGGAGAAGGCAGCGAGTGCACGAGAGCTGGCATCCTGGGGGAAAGGGAAGCACTTCTCTTGCCTTTTTTCTTTCTCAGTGGTCAGCAGGGATACCAGGCGCTGGCTGCCTCCTCTTCACGTGCCCAGGTGGCGGGGCAGGGACAGCCCCTCGCTGGCCCTTTCCCACCAAAACCTCCTTTTATATCCTCTTCTCTCTCGCCCTCTCCTCCTCCTTTTCTCTTTAGGACACCTCCAGCTTCTGAAAGCGCCAATCATCTGGAGCCCAGTGCTGATCCTGGCACTTCTGCTGAGCCCCGACAGCCCTGCAGCTCCAGCTGTGTCTCCCTTAGGCTTGTGCGGTACTGCTGCTGCTTCAGCTCATTCCTCTCCCCCCCCACTACTATTTCTCTAGGATGGTCACATATCACCTGCCAGGTGCCAAAGTACCACCGGTGGTACACATATCACCGGTTGAAAAGCCCTGCACTAGGGGACTTAAGAAAAATAAGGGCTAAGTTATAAGACATTTGAACAGCTTCCCTGGAGGAGAAATAATTGGTATAGAACAAAGAAGCTAAATTTATCTCAGTAGGCTTGGGGCATTTCAAGCAAAATAAGAACCAGAGGGCCTAAATTTGAACCCTACATTCACATTCCAACCAGATAATCTTTTCATTGACAGCACATTTGTATAACTCTTTTTAGGCAGAAGTACATAGGCAGTTTCATTTTCTTTTCAGATAACTGTGAACAAAACCAAGAAATTTACCGTAGCAGCAGAGTTATAACACGGAGGAAAGCCAGTTTTAAAACTGGATATTACAGAAACAGAGGAAGGATAAGCATCTGAGCATATGTCATATTTGCCCTCTGCTTCCTTCAGCAGGCCACTGCTGAATATAAGCTCCTCCTGACTATTCCTGCAATGAGCTATTCATGTTACCTTCAAAAAGTGTTCAAAACCAATCCCATGGGACAATTTGTTTTCTTATTAAATAAGAACATCTTCAGAAAACCTTTTTACTTTAATGCCATGGAAAAGGCAAGTTATCCTATGGGAATGCACAGATGTCAGAACAAACCTTATTAAAAATGGGGGGGGGGGGTTTTGATGAAAATCCAGTGTGCTGGTGATAGACGTCTTCTTCATAGGATTTTTTAAAAAAATGCTTTGTGTCTCTGAGAACATTTTGTTGCCAGAGGAGCCCATAAGGCTTCTCCCTTCCTATAGGATTAACCTATAGGATTAACCTATTTCCCATGTTACAGGAAGCAGGAGATTTCACCTGGCTGTGTAGTAGGCCAGTGCTGGTTAAAAACAATCTGTACACCTTTTCTCTTCCCTTCTTTGGGCCCCTGGTTGAAGGGAAGCAAACAACAAGCCAGTTTCCATCACTTCAGCTTAATAAGTGACAGCCTTGTGTCTGAATACTGTTCTCTGCTGCCAACATTTCCTGGCGCTGCAAATGCTGCACATATGTGCAACCCTTAGTCCCAGAGGGTTGCAACTTTTCCTTTTTCTTTTTGATGCCTTGGAAGGGGCTGTGCATCCTTAGAGTCAATGCATACATTTTTGCAAACTGAGAGGGATTGCCTTGTGACAGTGTAGAGGTATGTGTGTGAGACAGTGGGAAGAGTGAAGACTGTCCTAATACATGCAGGAGGCAGCTGTTATGTCTCAAGCTCACAAGGTATAGGTGGATTTTCCTGAACATCGCCTTCAGTATTCCAGGGGTCAGTATTCCAGGGGCCAGTATTCCAGAGCAATAGAAGCTAACACCAGCCATCAGCCATCAGCCAAATAGAAATTGCCAAACACTCCTTAAGAACACAAAGCCCACATTGCACAAATCTCAGAACTTCAAAGTCACAAAATCACGTAAGAATCCTTCCACTCTCCATCTCCTCCCTCTTTCTCATGGGGGAGGGTGAGCCAGAACTGAGCCTGGACCCTTTGTCTCTCCCCAGCCACTGCAGCTCCAGAGGACTCTCTCACAGTAAGTCCTTGCCTGCGCTGGCTCTTTCCCTCCCCCACTACACTTGGCTAGGCAGGGCTGGTACCACCTGCCACTTGTTAATGTACCACAAGTGGTACACATACCACAGGTTGAAAAGCCCTGCCCTAGATGGATGCAATGGAATCAACACAGGAATCAAGGTGCCCAATTAACTTGTTGATTAAATAAATGTCTTAGAACATCCAACGCCAGCTTGCTGTATGATAGCGAATCATCATACAGTGCTAAGGAATTAGAATATTTGCATCTAGATTTGGCAATTTCTGAAAAAGAGCAGAAGTGGTGAAAAGGAAGTGCCTCCTCAAGGCTGAACAAGGCATTTTGGAAGCCCTTCATTCTGAGTGGACATTCTTTGCTTCTGTGCTGAGCAGCATGCCTCCAGATGTGGCATGGTAGAGAAGCATAAAGTTAAAGTGATGAATTGAATTAATGCAAATAATTGAATTAGCAATGATCAGGCAGCTCTTTTGTTAACTGGAGGTGAATCAGCAGTGACTCCTGCTGTGAATCCTTTTCTAATGTAAATCGCAAACATGACAGAAGGGATTTGTGCAGTTAAGGTGAAGCTTTTTAATGCTTTATTTATTACTTTGAGTATTGTATCTGCAGTATACACTTCTTGGAAGCTGTTTGTTTCCAGCCCTAAGTTATCCATTCTGGATAGAAAGACTTCCCCTATTCTATGTAAATCAACTATATAGGTCCTAAAAGTTGAAATAACTACTTTCTCTTTTTTGATAAAGTAAAAAGAAAATGCTTTCTTGGTTACCTTCCTTGTCAGACCTTAAACATTTTTGGCAGGAGATAGTAACCTAGAATGCATGAAGGTACAATTTCTCAGATTGAGTCAGGATTTGGACAAATATAATTCAAGAAAAGATAAAGACTTACTCAAATCAAATTCGGTTCCTAATGATTACATGACAATGTCCTTGTAACTTTCTAGGAGCAAGTTTCTTCTGTACTGAAGAGAAAAGAACTTGGTGGGAAAAAAAGTAATAAGCAGAGTGAAAGACATACAGTGCATTCAGAAAGTATTCAGAGCCCCTTCACTTTTGTCAATTTTGTTATGCTGCAGCCTGATTCTACAGTTGTTAAAATTCATTTTTTTCCTCATTAATCTACACTCAGTACTCCATAATGACAAAGTCAAAACAGAATTTTAGAAATGTCCGTAAATTTATTAAAAAGAAAAACTGAAATACCACACTGGCATAAGTATTCAGATCCTTCACTCAGTACTTTGTTGAAGCACCTCTGGCAGCAATTAGTCTCCAGTCTTTTTGGGTATGACACAACAAGCTTTGCACACCTGGACTGGGGGATTTTCTGCCATTCTTCCTTGAAAATTCTCTCAAGCTCAGTCAGGTTGGATGGTGACTGTCAATGGACAGCCATTTCCCAGTCCCTCCAAAGATGTTCAATAGGATTCAATTTCAGGGCTCTGACTGGGCCACTCTAGGATATTCACAGAATTGTCCCTAAGCCACTCCTGCATTGTCTTGGCTGTGTTCTTAGGATCGTTGTCATGTTGGAAAGTTAACCTTTGGCCCAGTCTGAGGTCCTGAGTGCTGTGGAACAGGTTTTCATTGAGGAGATCCCTCCATTCAGCTTCCCCTCAACCCTACCAGTCTCCCAGTCCCCACTGCTGAAAAACATCCCCACAGCATGATGCTGCCACCACCATGCTTCACTGTTGGGATGATATTGGGCAGGCGATGAGCGGTGCCTGATTTTCTTTGGACATAACCAGTGCTTTTTTTGTAAACAACCCGCCTTGCCTACCCTACAAGGTTCCATCCAAAAAAGGTGCCGGAACTCCATTCTGGGCGTTCTATGACAAAAAAAGGCCTGGACATAACACTTAGAATTGAAGCCAAACAGTTCAATCTTGGTTTCATTAGACCAGAGAATCTTGTTCCTCACAGTCTGAGAGTCCTTCAGGTGGTTTTTTTTTTGCAAATTCCAAGCAGGCTTTCATGCATTTTGCACTGAGGAGAGGCTTCTGTCTAGCCACTCTGCCATAAAGCCCAGATTGGTGGAGGGCTACAGTGATGATTGTCCTTCTGGAACTCTGTCCCATCTCCACACAGGATCTCTGGAGCTCAGTCAGAGTGACCATTGGGTTCTTGGTCACTTCTCTTCCTAAGGCCCTTCTCCCCTGATTGCTCAGTTTGACTGGGCGACCAGCTTTTGGAAGACTCCTGGTTGTGTCAAATTTCTTCCATTTGAGAATTATGGAGGCCACTGTGCTCTTAGGAACCTTCAATGCAGCAGAAATTTTATTGTAGCCTTTCCCAGATCTGTGCCTTGCAATAATCCTGTCTCTGAGCTCTACAGGCAGTTCCTTTGACCTCATGGCTTTTGCTCTGCTACAGAGCAAAAATTAGTATTTATTTATAACATTTTGAAACCACCCATGCCCCTCACAGAGGGAGTCTGGGAGGTGTGCAATAAAATTGTACTGAATAAGTTGATGAAAGTTTTCTACTAGATATCTAGCAAAGAAGAACATAATCTATAAGTCAGCTGCATCAGTCAGATCTTTTAGATGTACTTGGTAGCCTGAAAATATCAGCAAAAATAAAAATAACTGGAGTAAGTGAACTCAAGCCGAACATTGGAGGAATGAATGGTTTACTGTGATGTAAGCAAATTAAGAATTGAGAACAGGTAAAAACTATAGCATTTTGGGTTAGGAACAATTGGACAACAGTGGTATTGAGAAAGCCACAGTGTTGAGAATCTGATGGTCATGGAAAAAGCAAGAGAGATATCTGGAGAATGTGCAAAGCTTGGTACAGAAGAATTCCATAGTAAAAAAAAAAATCCTACACATACCAGTTCCTAGAGAATGTGAGATCAAAAGAATGGCCATAGTAGCAAATGGGGGCGTTAGTCCACATTTGCAGGCCAGATATAGAGACCAAAGGAGGAAGTTGGGGAGAGAAGGCAGAGGGCCATTGGGTCAATGGGGTTATCAACATATATGTTGAAATTCTTAAGGAGAAAAATACTGTCAGTGAGAATGATGGCAAACTATATGTCAGTTTCAGATAAGGAAGTTGAAAGGGGGCTAGGACTGGGATTTCTATATTGCAAGTAAGGGGAGTACATTGGAAGAATGTTGAAGGAGTGAGCACTGGGAAAAAGTAGGACTTGGACCTAGCAGAATTAGGCAGGAATGCCAACTCCATCACTGCTGCCTTAAGATGGTATGTATGCATGAGGGGGAGATGCCTCCAAAGGAGAGGTGGGAAATGAAGATATTTTACGTGAGCATTAATCTGGGGAGAATGTAGCAGGAGTGTGATTGCTTCCCAGGCAAGGGAGAAGGAGCTCTTGAAAAATAAAAGGATAAAATGAAGACCATAGTTGTCTGAGAGGGCGGTAAGAAGGCAAGTGGTACAAAGATGATAGTCAAAATAAATATCTTTACCCAGTCTGAAGTTAAGAATGGACTCCAGCACAAGATATAGAAGAGGAATTGAGCAGGATGTTGAAAAATCACTATATAAGTCGCTTGATAGAATGTCCATAAATCCCCATAAATATTCTCATATGTGTAATATTCATGAATATCCATGGCTAACAGGGAGTTAAAGTCAGAGAGTCGCACTTCTTGGTTCAGAGCAGCTAAATCTAAAGATGAAAAACTAATACAAAGTAGGGACTAAAATAGTAAGTGAAATAAAGCAGATTATACAAAGTTAGAAATCCTGCAATTGACAAAAAATACTATTCCATAACTACTTCTGTTATTTACTTCCTTGATCATTTGCTTGTTTGGCTTCTGAGACCCAAATTCCATTTATAGGAAAGATACCTGATTCTCAGGATAATATTATTGACTCCAGTAATAAGAGGTTGACTTTGCAGAGAAGGGCGATTCTTGACCTGTTCCTTTTCCTAACTGGGCCCTTTGTTCTGAGAGAAAGAGAAAAATGAAAATTAGGTAAATTGGGAAAAGGAAAGGAAATATCATGGGATTGTACCTAGTCTACATCAAGGTGGCCTAAAGGGACGCACAAGTCTAATGTTTTAGGATGGGAAGAGATGGACTTGAAAGATAACTTAATTGTGGGGCTTATGTGATAACCTGAAAGGTTATGGAAACAAAATGGATTGAGCCTAGAGTAAGGTATGGTATCTGAGTGACATTAGTCATTCACTTAGCCTCTCTGCACTTATATTACTGGTAGGAGAAACATGAAGCTAATAATAGGTATAGATTTGTATGGAGATGGATACAATAAACAGCAATAACATACTATTCTGCACTAAATATGTACATATTTCTGGCTGTTAGCACAATGCACATCTTAGAAAGCCATGTACGGAATCCATTTCTCTTGGAGTTCTTTTGACTCAAATAGTTGGTCCATTTGTGGTATTGTGAATTTAATAAATACAGTATATCACTTTTTCCAGTTATGGTTCCAAGATCACGTGGCCCTTTAAGTTAAATTGTCTTGCTCCTACTAAGGCATATTTCTGTGGTGGAATTGTGCCCTATTTTATCCTCGGGATAAAGAGACACAGAAATGTTTTTAATAACCAAATGTTACATAGCCTATGGTAAAATGTAATTCCCCCCTCCCCCACAAATAAGGCAATTGACTTATAATAGTCTTTTTAAAAAAAAAAATCAATTAGGGAGATGACCATCAAAGGTCAAATACAAATGCATTTTTGCAGTGTGTGAATGTGGTGAGTGTAAAGGCAGAAAACATTTTAAAGGTTTATTACAAGTTAAGGTTCTTGTAGCCTGCTTTAATGTAAACAGAGCAAGGATTTTAAACTTTAAATATAAAAGTCTACATATGTTTCCAGTCAGCTAGCACCTAATGGTAATAAATCACTGCTCTTCCGGTGTAAGATACAAGAGGAATTACAAGTGACTGTCTAAATATCAGAGATTATTATGTTTTTTTTTGGTGTATACTGTATATCTCACTGTGTTCCCTCTAGGACATTGACCATTATATTCTTTTCTTTTTTTTAAAATGAACATAGTTTTGATGTGCAGAGTGACATTCTAAATAGTAAGTCTACTACAGTTCAGCAGTCATTTACTGGGGGTACTATTGTTTATTGTTTTTTTATTCTTTTAAATTATGTTTTACATTTTTATAGCTTCTTTTTAAATGTGTATTAAAATAATATGAAATCATTGTATTATATCTCAGTAATTCAATACAATATACGATAAAGAAAAGATGAGCACTATCATTTTCTTTTAGCTAAGTAAATCATAATATATGGGGGGGGGGGACTTTTAAACTGATTTCTAAAAATTTGCGATACCGTATAAGAGTGTGATATCCTATCCCTAAAATTAATTTCTTGAACTAATCATAATACTAATTGTACAGAAATATTTTTTCTTTTAGGTCCATTGGAACACTTGCTATAATGATGCTGAATCAGACTATTTCCTATCTGTCTAATTATATATATATATATATATATTGAAATAAATAAATAACAATGATCACCAGGATAAAAATCTTACACAAAAACTGTTTAATCTACAAAGCTGAGCTTTTGTCGGCCACACTGCCGACATCGTCAGAGCATAAAATACGAGATTTGGAGTCCTTTTTTATATGACTGGCTGTCTCTGCGCCCGGGCCCTCGATCTGGTCATCGGTCCGCTCGTTAGCATCGGGCGCATCATTCTTAAAGAGGCCGTTTCCAGAGTTGTCCTCTCCCCTCCAGTTGCTTTGTTCCCTTGGCATGTGTGTCAGCGCTGGGGGATCGAGTGTCGGATCGCTCCTGATCATCCCCCCCCATCTCTATAGCCCCATTCGTCTTGGCTTACCTCCATGTCCCTAAACTGCCCGGTGTCTTCCCATTCGCCAGTCCTATTGTTTTCCTTGCTCGTGTGCAAACATCTGGGGGTTGTTCCTGTCCCCTGTTCCCCTCTTGTCTCGCTGTCGGACGGGCCCCTCTATCTGTTGGTGGGTTGCCTATAGGGCGTGCTCTTAGGGTTGCCCCCCGGCTCGTTAAACATGTTGTCTCCTCGGCGCGCATGCGGGAGCGCAGGAAATAGTCATCTCGTTGTTTGCACACGCTGTTCGTTACCCTCTTTGTCACTGGTCGGGGCCGCATCTCTATCGCCCAGTCATTCCCAGGGCATATCTCTGGTGCACCTCTCCTCTTCCCAAGCTCCGCTACCCCTCTTTCGTGCGTATGACTGCTCGGGGGGTGGCCGTCCAACTGGCACTTTGAAGCTCTTCCCCTCCCCCCCTTATGTGTGCACGTGTCGGGGGGCTGGCTATCTGATAGTTCCTGCTCATTGTCCTCCTCCCCCTGTCCTGGCTGAATTGGACTGTGCGCGTCCGGGAGATCTATGGGGTGCGCTTCCCCTGTTCTTTTTCCGCTCATCGCCCTTGTGCCTCCTTGCGTGTAAATGCCATGGGGTTGGTTATCTAGCAGCGTTTGACCGCCCCCCCTTTCTTTTTATGTTCAACTGGGCCTGGGGCATCGTCTTGCCTGTAAGGTGCACCTCCAGTTCGTTGCTTTCTCCGGGGATTGTAGTAGTTTCTCCTATTGCCCCATCCTTCCAGTCCTGCAAAGCGTGGGCCGGTTGCCTCTGTTGCCGGTTGGTGTGATGTCCTCCCCACCCCTTCAACATTTGATACGCTGGGCCAAGCTCTACATGTCGGTTGATGGAGTTTTCATCCGACATCCAGGCTTCCTTGAGCAGGCAGCCTCCCTTGGTGGCATCTTGGGATATGGCCTCCACCTTGGTGAGGTCGAACCCATGGCCATAGTTGGCCATATGGGTCCACACCTGTGAGTGTTGTTCCTGCCTCTTAATCGGCAATTCCTGCTCATGGACCCTGGTTCTGAGTCTCTTGGAGGTTTCTCCAACATAGTTGCAGGGGCAGTCTTTGCATCTGATCCTATATACCACAGAGGATCTCTTCCCAATGGGGAGTGGGTCTTTTGGGCACATAATCCTAGCGTGTAGGGTCTGGTCAGGTCTATGGGCCACCCTCACATTGAAGGGGGCCAGCAGTCTGGCAGTGGCCTCCGATACGCCATTAATGTATGGCAGGGTTGTTCGTGCCGGTTGTGTTGATGTCACATCAGCTTGTGCACTCGCGCACAAGGCATTTACATGCAAGGAGGCACAAGGGCGATGAGCAGAAAAAGAACAGGGGAAGCGCACCCCATACATCCCCCAGACGCGCACAGTCCAATTCAGCCAGGACAGGGGGAGGAGGACAATGAGCAGGAACTATCAGATAGCCAACCCCACGACACGCGCACACATATGGGAGGGAGGGGAAGAGCTCCAAAGTGCCAGTCGGACAGCCACCCCACGAGCAGCCATACGCACGAAAGAGGGGTAGTGGAGCTTGGGAGGAGGAGAGGTGCACCGGAGATACGCCCTGGGAATGACTGGGCGATAGAGACGCAGCCCCGACCAGTGACAAAGAGGGTAACGAACAGTGTGTGCAAACAATGAGACGACTATTTCCTGCGCTCCCGCACGCACGCCGAGGAGACAACATGTTTAACGAGTGGGGGGGATGACCCTAAGAGCACACCCGATAGGCAACCCACCAACAGATAGAGGGGCCCATCCGACAGTGAGACAAGAGGGGGAACAGGGAACAGGAACAACCCCCAGATGTTTGCACACGAGCAAGGAAAATGATAGGACTGGCGAATGGGAAGACACCGGGCAGTTTAGGGACATGGAGGCAAGCCAAGACAAACGGGGCTATAGAGATGGGGGGGATGAGCAGGAGTGATCCGACACTTGATCCCCCAGCGCTGACACACACGCCAAGGGAACAATAGCAACTGGAGGGGAGAGGACAACTCTGGAAACGGCCTCTTTAAGAACGACGCGCCCAATGCTAACGAGCGGACCGATGACCAGATCGAGGGTCTGGGTGCAGAGACAGCCAGTCATATAAAAACGGACTCCCAAATCTCATATTTTATGCTCTGACGATGTCAGCAGTGTGGCCGACAAAAGCTCAGCTTTGTAGATTAAACAGTTTTTGTTTAAGATTTTTATCCTGGTGATTGTTGTTATTTATTTATTTCACGATATGTGTATACCTGGGATTCGTATTTTTAATATAATCAAGAACATACATATATATATATATAAAAAATGAGGTATTTGGAATATAAGTGAAATTATAAATAGCTGTATAGAACTCTATGGAAAGGTTGAAAGCAAAAAAACATGAAATCATATTTTGCACTGCTTGATGACTCTCATGTATGAAATTTGCATCTTCCAAGCCTAGGGACGGTACCTCCCATGGTTGTTATCTTGGGGGTACCTTATGGTTAGCCATGCATAGTTTTGGTCATGCTTTCTTGTCAAAAGGGTAGGCATGGATATCACATTAATTTTTCACATTCATTTATCACATTCATATCACTAGCACTGATGATGTTACCTAGTTTGGGTAATGAAATGTCTGCAAGGAAACAAACAAGCTCAGAGAGCACCACTCATTTCAACCCTGAGCTACAAATATTCTTCTTTATTGATACATTCATTTTTGAATGCTTAGCCAACATTGGGCTGAATATTTGTTCTTTTAAATTTCATAGAGAAGGTAGTGTTTTGTAGAGAATGCAAAATGATTTGGAAGGCTGCTTAGTTTATCTTCTTTTATCTCCTACTATTTGTTTATCCATTCTGCCAAAGACTTACCTCTCCTCTTTCTTTCTCCTCCCTCACTTTTAGCCTTCTTTGTGTTTGCTATTTCATGCGATGTATTTCATGCGATGCCATAAAAAGGAATGGGGAAAAACACTATCTAGATAACAGTTTTGATCCTAAAATGATCTCATGATGACTTGTCACACAGCTAATTACATCTGGCTATGTGTTGATACCACCAGGACAAACAAAAGCAATTTAAAATGAGGGTGATGCTCTTTGAAGTAATTGCATGGAAAATCTTTGCCAATCAGGAACCACATAATAACAGCAAAGAAAGTGATTGTGTGGACAGACTATTTGTTAAATGTATTTGCATACTTCTCTCCACTATTACAAATCGGAGAGTGATTTTTCTTTTTAAGCGCTACATGAAACCACTGGGAGAGTCATCTGTTGGTATGGGGTATGGGATCATGAGTATGCTGATGATACCCAATTAGCCAGACAAGGGATGCTGGGGTGCTGCTGACTGAGTGCCTGGAGGCCGTAAGGGCTTGGATGGAAAGAAACCAGCTTTGACTCAATGCTGACAAGATGGGGTGACTCTGGGTTTTGGGCCCCCAGACTCAGATAATATTTCATCTCTGACTATGGACAGGGTGGCACTGCCCTAGACTGAATTCGTGTACAGTTTCAAGGCCCTCCCAGATTCACTGCTCCTTCTCAAGGAGAGGTGGCAGTAGTAGCTGGGGGGGGGGGAGCTCTGCACAAATTTGTCTGGTGCACAACTGCATCTTTTCCTGGACCGGGACAACCTTGTTTATGGTCACTCATGCCTTGATCATCTCCTGTTTGGATTCTGCAATGTGCTCCACAGGAGGCTGCCTTTGAAGACCACCAGGAAGCTGCAACTGAGCCAAAATGTTCATATTGTGATGGGTGCTCTTCCCCTTGAAGTCTGGCAGACTCCTAGTCTTCGAAAAGCACTTAAGACCTCTTTTTTCCACCAATGTTGGGATAGGGTGAGGTAGATGAATATAAATTGTGTGTGTATGTGTGTGCGACGCACATGCCTTTGCTGGCTGGCTGGCTGGCTGGCTGGACGGACAGATGGATGGATGGACGGAGAGAGAGAGAGAGAGAGAGACAGACAGACAGACAGACAGACAGACAGACAGACAGACACACAGGCACACAGACAGACACACAGACAGACACACAGACACACAGACAGACACACAGACAGATCTGGAGGAAATATATTTCCTCCACTGTGCTTCATACTCCTTCACAACCTGTAATAACAATTGTCCAGGACTGTTTTCAGCATCTGAAGAGTGAGAAGACTGAGATCAAGGAGAACCAACTCAACACAAGTTGTTAACTTTTAAAAACAATGGACTATATTACTTCATAAAGCAATAAAGTGAAGCCCCCTGCCCAAAAGTTTGCACAGGGCTCATGATCCCATGTAACTGTGGCTATCTCTTAACAAACCTTTCCTGCCATTGCTGCTGATCTTTGAGCAAGAAGGCACAGCCATAACATTGCATGTTGCAATCTATCACTACAGTCTTACTCAGGCATATATTAAGTTTGTATTTTTACAGTATATATTCCCTCTTAGTGCCTAGAATATAATTTGTTTCCCCTCTTTAAGCCTCTTTTAACCAAGCAAAGTATGTGGGATAGCCAAACAGCAGAGGGCCTCCCTTTGTGGCTAAATCTGGCAATGGAAAAGGATTCTTGAAGGTTATTGAATAAATGTTGGTATAAGCTTCACAAATTCTTATCATTTTTCTTGCATTTAGCAGTGGTTATTCTTTTTTCATTCTTCAGCCACCTTCGTGATCACTGAAAACCACAGTGTTATGAAAACTGAGCAAGTAGTGGCACTGAAAGCTTTTTCTGAAGGGCAGCTCCAGTGTCATTTGTTTCCTCTACTCACACAAATAAGGAAGAAAGGAATATCAAACCATGTACTCCTGTTCTCTAAAGAGTACCATAATTTTTAAAGTATCAAAGATATATTAGATAAGCAGATTTGTGCACACTTTGTCCACCGATAGGTTACCAATAATAATAATAATAATAAATAAATAAATAAATAAAAAAAGAAAGAAAGAAATGGAAAAGAATGCAGAATGAAAAAAAAAGAAAAAACTAAAAGTCCTTTGGATTCAAATTAATCACAACTACAATATGTAACAAATAAATAATGAGTGATAAAGACAATCGGATGACTAAAGCATAACATCTATATGATGGCTCAGAATCACAGCATAATTGTAAAAAATTATATTCAGTGAAATGATCCTAACCATATCTGTGGAAGTAGTAAACTCTGTTTACATGAAAGTCCCATCGGTTGGGGCTACCTTAGAAATATAGTTGATCTTTCCATAAGCCAAGATATCATCTGGGTCAGACAGGAGATTGGGAGGATGGTTCTTTGGACTCTCACTGATGAAGTAGTGGGAGTCCCATTAGCTACCTGGTGCAAAATGCGGTTATGGAGATGGCCAATATTGTTAAAAGACCTTTCAACACTATTTTTCATTCCAGGCTAAAACAGCCAACAGTTATCCTACATAGCACTCTGGAATCTTTCATCCGGATCTGAGGAGGGAGATTCTGTGGGTAGGTCCTTACAGAGAATGTCTGCACCAGCACCTCTTTGTTGTAATACAGGTAGTCCTTGACTTACAACAGTTCATTTAGTGACCGTTCAAAGTTACAACAGCACTGGAAAAAGTGAGTTATTTTTCCACAGCATCCCCATGGTCACATAATCAAAATTCATATGCTTGGCAAGTGGTTCATATTTATGATGGTTGCAGTGTCCTGAGGTCATGTGACCAGCTTTTGTGATCTTCTGACAAGCAAAGTCAATGGGGAATACAGATTCACTTAACAACCATATTACTAATTTAACAAATGCAATGATTCACTTAACAACTGTGGCAAGAAAAGCCGTCAAATGGGGCAAACTCACTTAACAAATGTTTCACTTAGCAACATAAATTTGGGGGTCAGTTGTGGTCATAACTCGAGGGCTACCTGTAGTGTTTAAGATTCAAAGAAGCAGGCAAACATTTTATCATGATACACTGGCTGGAGTATAAATATTCTCTGAGACTCTCCAAAGCCATGGAGATTTGAAGACTGCTTGTGCTAGCAACGACTGAGGCAGCAGCACAAATTACTTACCGGTAAAAGGAAAAGGAGGAAAATCATAACTGGGGGTGGCAGTAACCCAGTTGTGCTCTGAATGTTTCTCCCTTTTAAAATGTTATGTGGTAACATGGAAAGAAAGGGCCTTTCTATCTTATCTGCACTTTTATCCACCTTATGGGTCATCCTGTCTATGAACCCATGACCCTGATTGTCACCCATTTCTCTTTCAGCAAAAACATTCCCTCCCCCCCTCCCCCATTTATCCCCAGCCAGGACAGCTTCATGTTTCTTGGAATCTGGCAATGTGGAGCTTTTTGTTGTTGTTGATTGGTATAAACAATCTGAAAGGTCACACATTCTCTCCCCTGCAACACCGTTGGGGGAATAGAAGGCATCTCAAATTAACAACCACAGGGATGTAAATATAGGAGCGACTCGTTAGACTAAGATAATCTGCACCAGCCCCCTTGTCCCATCATGTCTTTTGTTTTTTAGGAATGAAAACATGGATCTTGGGTGTAGCATGTTTACAGGGCAGTCTACTAATTTTGAGAGAGAATTTGAATGCTGCTGATTGATGGGTGTTGTCATGTTGCTTTGAAATCCATGTCTCAGATTGGCCTTGTTATCTGGCATCCAGTAGAGCATCATCTGACTGAGAATAATCTTTAATCAAAATGAAATCATCTCCCTGGCTTCATGCAAAAGCATGAATGTTTATAGAAGGCAGAGATACTAAGAACCTGCTTATCCTAAGTCAATATTTCTAAAAGCAGCAAAGAATCTCCAGGTTCTTTCTCAACTTTGCTACTAGATGTCCTTTTTTTAAAGTTGAAAATGCCAAGGACTGAAAATGAAATCTGAGCCAGCCTTCTATGTATGGCTGGAATAATTGTTTGAAACAATCTGAGTGCAGACATAGACAGGAATTAGGAATAAGTCAGATTTCTGAGTCCTCCCCTTTTGCCCAGTTAGAAGTAGAAATCCTTTAATATCCAGAAGAGACAAAATATAAAGTAGTCTTTTTTAACTCGATGCCAGAAGTATTGAATTTTAACTCCCAGAATTCCTACCTAATATGGCCAGATTTGGAGAAGACAAACTTTATTTTCCTTTTCTTCCCAGAAAAGGGATTACCATATCAAGTTTCAGGCTGGTGTCTCTGAGTCTCAAGACAATCAGCTTGGATAGATACTTGCCACATGGGGGGGGGGACATGTAAATACAAGAAAACGAAATAATTATTCTGGAATGTAGAATTCTATAATATAATTCCTGTTCAGATTTATCCTTTTGTATACTGATCATTAATAGCCACTGAATCTGAAACTGAATCCCTTCCAAGTCGTGGTAGCTATTTCAAGAGGGATAACTATGGTGAACACAATATCAATAAATAATATATAATTGCATGTCATTTGATTGATTGATCCATTAAATATATATAAATCTCTTAAAATATACACTACATCCAGCCCCTAGCAAAATACAACTCCATTATCCAGTCAACAAAACAGAAGATGCAGAGATCTCCTTAAATCACTTCAATAGAATGTAAAGGCCTGGATAAAGAGGTTCTTCTTTTGCAATTGGTCAAACTTCTGAGGATATTTAATACACTCTCAAAAGCAGAGAGTTTTCATGTTTAGAATACTACAAGTGAGAAGTTTCCTGATTTTTAGTTACTTAAGTATAAGACAGTGGTGAGACTATAAGGTGGTTTCTTCCAGAAATGTCAGAGGCATGGCTAGTACATGACCAGACCAGGAGTTTTAAGAGCAATTTCAGTCCTAAATCATTTAAGGCGTGATAAAGCCCATCCCAAAATCTGGCAGTGATTCCGACTTCACCGAAGTTGGCTACATTCCCTTTTTCCCAAGAGAAACTTCCAAGTCATCTTCAATTGAGCCTCATGTAGAATAGTTACAATAATTACATCATCATCATCATCATCATCATCATCATCATCATCATCATCATCATCATCATCATCATCATCATCATCATCATCATCATCACCACAGTAGTTCAAATATGAAGTTACTAAGGTATGGTAAAGGGATTCTCATACAAAAAAAAATTAGATTGTTCAATTGGCCAGAATTGAAAGCTTCCACTCAGCTCTAATGATCGTCTAGGTCTTTTATGATAGGTTGGATCCAAGATTACCTTCCATGCTTCAAGTGAGACCAATACCTTTCAGAAAGTGGCATTTTCTTCATTTTTTAGACTTGGAACTACTCAGTAATGTAATCTGCACCTCATTAAGATTCAGTCTCAGTTTATTGGATTTCATTCATTCCATTATTGACTGGATGCTGGTTCAGTTTCTGCCATTCATTACGGATTCAGATAGAATAGAATGGAGATCGTCTACATAACTCCATTCTTCAGATGATCTCACCTGCTGGCGTCATATCAACCAATGAAATAAGATGGAACTCAATGGCATCTTTCAATTAAAGCTTTACAGGAAGATAGGATGCTCTCCTCACTAAGGTATTTTTTTTTTTTACAAATAGACTTGAAGGGGGAAAAAACTACTGCTATAACTATAGCTTCAACCCTTATCTGATAAAGTTGTTTCAGGAGAATAATCATGGCTGATGATATCAAAATGTGCCGAGACATCCTGGAGAAGCTATCACATTTATTAAAGCAATTCTGGTTCCAAACCTAAACTTAACTTGAGAGCTAATCAAATCAGTCTATTTGATCCAGCCCTCCAAAAGGGAATGTCAAAACAGGCTAGCATCTAAAAAAGGTTTACCAGTGTTTCATTCAAAGTCAATGAACAGCATCCTCTTCTCAAAGAAACACTCCATGGACCCACCCACCCACCTAGCTAACTTTGATTAGCCACAGTAGGAAACAATCCAAGGAACAAGTGTTGGGGCAACCAAGTGTGGAGTCCCTTACTGAAGCCGCAGTTTAAACTATCAACTAAACTAGAAAGCATCACTCACATACCCTGTCATTTAGCTGAGAGAGAATTTTATCCAGTTCATAAAGGTATCCAACAAACATGACACAATTTTGTTAAAAGTCATAAAGTGTTCAGCTCTTTCTTTATATTATGCAAATATAATATGCAAATAATGCATAATTGCCCTCAATTTGAGTGGAGGGTTTTTAAAACAATTCATTTTAAGAGAACAGCTTTCCCACCATGTGAGAGCACCACTGGCTTCTTCTTTTTTGGTTATAGATCAAAACAATATTAATCTTCTGTCTGAAATAGATTACATTATATTTTCTTTGTAATTTAGCACTGTTTTCATTCCAGGGTTACATGCATACAGGTAAAACCATTTTTCTCTTCAATTTCCTCTGAAATGCTGGCTCATGATTTAAACTTCCTGGCTGGAAAATAGCTGGAGAAGCTCTGAATGTGTCAGAGGTGTCACGCTCAGGGGAAAGTGGAGATCCGCAGGATACAGACTTGAACCTGCCCATTTCCCCATTCCACGGATTTTTTTACCCAAACCTTGCCTCCCCCAAGTGCCGACAGGACTTAGTTAGCTTTCGAAGCCCATCCTGTCCCTCTGCTTCCTGCCCTTTCACCCACAATCAGAATGATAAAACAACACTAATCCTAAGACTTCTTATCAAAATAAAAAATATTATTTTAGATGTTGTTGCTTCATTTTTGAACTTGAGGTTTTCTATCCATAAAACCAACTTTTGTAGCCTGTGACGATGTGGGAAAGATACCTTAGCTTTGTAAGGTTTGGATGAAGAAATCATTATGAATATTCACTTTTGTTTGCGGGAGGTCTGAATTAAACTATGGTTCAAAGAACTGAAGACCCCTCTTGTTGTTTTTTCTTTCACACAATTCAAGTGTCACAATTACTGGAGATTGGGTTGTGTAGTGATATCTGGCCAATAAAAAGACCAAAAGCAAAGTTTGGCCAAACATAGAACTTTTTCAAGAAAAAAACTCTCATATTTTATATTAATGTAACCCACTCACATTATGTGACTCTGGACAGTATACAAAGACAGCAACAATTAAAACAATATAACCAATCTTAAAACCCCAAAACATGAATAAAAAATAAAAATAGAAAAAGCCAAGATTGAGGGAAAATAACAATCACCTAACATCATACATCCACCTTGCAGGGTCCCTCTGTTTCAGGAAAGTAAATAACAAAAGCTACTGTGGTCAAGTAATATTCTGAGCTTGAGACTTTGCCATTTTAATATGTATGTTCTTCTTGACCTCTTGGCGACTTTCAATTCCATTGACTGTGGTATCCTTTTGGGCCAACCCTAAAGAGTGGGGGGGGGACGACATTTTGTGCTGGTTCATCTCCTTCCTCTGAGGCCAGTCCCAATTGGTGTTGACAGGGAGCAAGACATCTAGCCCACAACACTTTGTTGTGGGTTGCTGCAGGGCTTGGTGTTCTCTATGCCTTTCTAACATCAACATGAAACTATTGGGTGAGGTCATCTATCTCAATGGGATGAACTAAGTGATACTATGGGTGTTCTTTCATGGTACTTGAAGGTTGGATGGATCTGGATGGGGAACAGCAGGCATCAGCTGAACCCCCAGCAGATGAAGTGGGTTGTGGGTGGTCCTTTGTATCTGGGAGTTTATCATCTCTGATATGGGTATTGTTGCACTACTTCAGATAGATAAGATGAAAAATCTGGGGATCTTTGTGCATTCTTGACTCCTGCCCAAGCAGCAGGAAGCAGTCATGGACAGAAGAGCCTTCGATCAACTTTGTGTTGTCCACCAGTTCAACCCCTTCCTAGATAAGGAGGCCCTTCTCTCAGTCAGGCACCTCCCTTTTGAACTATTGCAATGTGCTTTACCTGAATGCATCGATTGCAATGTGCTCTACATGAGTACATCTAGAAGCTTCAGGTAGTACAGAACGTGGCTGCATTAGCAATTTTGGGTGTCCCAAATGTGGCGCATGTAACACCTCTGCTACATGAACTACCTTGGGTGCTAGTCTGCTTCCAGGTCCAATTCAAGATGTTGGTTGATTATGACTGTAAAGCCTGTCATGGTATGTGGCCAGGTTAGCTGGCCATTACATCAGTACATCCCACCCTGTCAGAAAGGGAAAGTATGTTATGGATCCCATCAGTTAAATAATTTCAACTAGTCAGGTGCAGGAAGACAGCCTCCTCTGCCATTGCCCCTGCCCTTTTAATATCCTCCCCCAGAGGTGAGGTGGATCCCACTGGACTATGCTTTCAAAAAAGGATGAATATCTAGTTCTGGCAACTCATGTGGGGCTCGCAGAGGAGCATGCAATCTTGGGAGGGGAGAGTTGCTTAGTGCCTTCAAGACCCTTCACTCTTTTTAACTTTTTATTGATTCTATCTCCATTTTATCTGCCTCATTTTACTGAGATACAATAGTTTATATAGTTTTTATGTTTTTAATTGTATGCAGTCTTTAAATTTGATAAATAATTAAAATAAATAAATGTATTATGAGATAGGGCTTCTGAGGAAGATATATGGACCCAATTTTGTCTGTGCCACAATACTTTGCATTATTCCTGCACCAGGAATTCAAGGTACAAAGAAGGAATATGGGGATTGCATGATACTAGGGCTATAGGCTGGCTTCTGGTGATCTAAGCATTATGTCATACTAAGTATGACGAATCAGTTTTAAAGAATGAAGGAACCAACTCTTCTTACATAATGCATTGCAACTTCATGTTACCATGTTGTGATTTGTTTGGTTCCCATTAAAGACAGGCAGAGGACTTCAATAAGAAATAGATCTTTCCTTGTAAGTGCTGGTGTTGAGCCTTTTCAGGTCCTATATTAATGAGCCTTTCCATTGCTGGTCAGGAAAGTCCCTTTTAATCTTTGTACCAAGCTATTCTGGCAATTCCACACAATTTCTCTTCTTAGCCCATAGTAAGAAGGTAGATGGGCAATAGGTGTTTAAGCAAATGCATTATGTAGAATAGTAGTGCCAAGATCGGGAGATGTGGAGACAGCTGGCCCCTAGAATCTCCAAGAGTTGGACACGACTGAATAATATCATCAACATCATAATGTAAAATTAAAAAAAAAAACCCTTTAGAATATATAGCAAATATTTTTCCTATCTGGAACCAGTCAAATGTGTTGAGAATGCATCCAAAAGTATTCTGGAAACAGTAATTCCCAGTACATCAAAATCATTCTAGTCATGAAAGGCTGATCTAGCACTTGTCAAAGATGCGGGATCATTGCAGTAATTGTTTAATCAACTCTCAGTTGGTTATGGCAGGTATACTAGATTTTTTTCAAAAAAAATGTTATCCATAATATATCTATATTATGATTTAGGAGCCTTTTAATTTTGATGTCTTAATGTGCAAGAATGAAAATGTTAGGGTTTTATTTATATATGTATGACTAGATAAAAAAATTCATGGCAAGAAGCTAAGCCACATAATTTGTCAGCTTTCCAAAAGGCTAAAAATATTTACAGTGATTTTATTATATCTGAAGTGTTTTTTTTTAATTTCTGTTGAAAACTGACTAAGTCTGAAAGATTTATTATTGTCATGGTAATGTTTGCCATTAGCCAGACTACACTTCCTGCTGTTTCATGACATACATCCAACTAAATAAATATTAATTGATGAATGTTGACATTTAGGGCCTGATCTAATTCTTGTTAAAAGTCAACGGAAATATTTAAATTGTCTTCAATGGGAAGTTAGATAATGTTCATAAAAAAAAAAGAAAAGGAATATGTATCACAAGGGAGTTGACACTCTGCTGAGAACTATATCTCATTCACTTCCTGACTTCATACAAATTTAGTCTGGAATCTTAGTCTTTCCTTGTAAAAGGCAGGGCAGATGTGGGGCACTACCAACAGCTGCAAAGCGGGACTGGTTGCTGAACACCCAAAATGCAGTCCTAGGTGATCTTGTGAAGGAGGCGAAGTTGGATCTTCAAACCTAGGTTGTGAGTAGCTTTTGGGAGGTTCGTCATAACTTTGAACAGTCACAAAGCGAATAATTGTAAATCAAGGATACCTGTATATGGATATGTCCATAAAGTCATGAACAATTGAGCTCAACTCAAGGGAGGCTTTCTTTCTTTTTCTTTTTTTTTACATAATAGTGTTTGAATTAGAGATTGGTATATTTCTCAGATTCATTATCTTGCAAATCTGTCAAGTTCAGTTAGAAGTTGTGGCTGCTTCATCACTGGAGGTTTTTAAGAAGAGTCTGGACACTTCATTTGTCTGAAATGGTATAGGGTCTCCTGTTTGAACGGGGGGTTGGATTAGAAGACCTCCAAGGTTACCCTTCCAGCTTTATTCTGATTGATTGATTGATTGATTGAAGGTTTATTGAACTTGAGGGTTTTATTTAGTTCACTCTAAAAATATTTAGTACATATTTCTCCCTACTATATATATAGTATACACACACACATCCATTGCATTTTTATCTGCAAAATACAAATATTTACAAATGAATTTCCCTAATACAATGTATTTTATATTGTTCTCATGAGTGCATATTTTTATATAGACTTTTTGCTAATTTTCTGCTTTAATTGGCATGCTGCATTGTAAAATTCAGAGTAGTTAGTACTTCAAATGATTTTAATTTTTAAAATTATTTATTTTGTATTGGCACAAAACAAATTAAAAAGAAAAAGAAAATATAACACAGCACAGTATGTATACGAAAAACAATTTCAAATGATAACAAATTTCATTTCCTGAATTTCTCTGGAAAAGTGAAATTATATACATTTGCATTCAAAATATTCCTCTCCCATTTCTAGTCTGGATCAAACAAATGATTTCGTTTCCTGATCACACTAAACTAAGCATTTCATAGCCTCCACTTCCCAGTAAAAATGTAGAAATCCTCAAAGTCACAAGGCCCTTTTTGGGTTTGTCTTTAAGCAAGATGAGTTCTAACTTGGTGGAAACTATCATCCCACTGAATGAAGGTCAGTAATATTTTTCACAGAGAGAGAGAGAGAGAGAGAGAGAGAGAGAGAGAGAGAGAGAGAGAGAGAGAAATACAACAGAGATGATAGAGCTGCATATAAGGTAAACATAACACCTGTAACATCTTCCCCTTTTCATGTTAACCAAACAACATTGTGACATTTTGGATGAGAACTAGCAACAACATTTCCTACAGTTTAAGTCTGTTGGGTGGTTGTGAACGTCTGCCACTACAGGTGAAGACTGGCCCTCTTTGTACTAAGAGTTTCTCCGACCTCGCTGAGGTTTCTGGGCTCTTCTCACCATTTACTGGGAGGTTCTGCGTTTGACTGCTGTAAGCTATATCGGCTTGCTCAGGATTGTTATTAACATTGGTCTGTGGCATCAATACTGTGCATTCCCTATTGTCAGTGGGTAAGTGTGGCCCAGTAATACCAGGTGAGTCTGGCCTGTCCACAGGATATGGAGAGTCAGGCTGCTCAGCCACATGCAGATCCACATGATTGCGATGATAGAGAGTCCCATCAATGTCCACTTAGATAGGAGTGTGGTGCCACCTGTTGTAAACAGATACCCATTTTCCAGCGATCTCCAGGCAGTAGTTTCATACGGATTCGTTCCCCAATATTCAATTCTGGCAAATCTCTGGCTGATTTGTCATATCTTGCCTTGAATACTTGTCTCTTAAGCCGTAACTTTTCTGGAACACCTTGTATCACAGTAGGCTCAAGCAGCTTATTTGCCACTGGTAAAGAGATCAATTATCCTGATCCTCAAAGCTTGAGGTCCTGAAAGATCAAACCCACCACTTTTATTTGGGTCCAGAGAAGTTGATGTCTCTGGCTTGACAGGTACAGCACATTTTGGAAAGTAAGTAGGTGTTTCATTTGCCTTATGCTTTAAAGCAGGGGTGGGGAATTATGACCCTTTTATGACTTGTGGACTTCAACTCCCAAAAATTCCTGAGCCAGCCATAGTTCCCCATCTCTGCTTTAAAGAGTAAAGCATGTCCATAATATCCCTCAGAGACAGCTCAATGGATTGGAGTGAAGAGATGCTAGAGGAAGAAAAGAGCATGCCTGTCCTTAATGATGCCAAGCTGCCAGGAAAAGATTATTATACCACAGACATCTCAGAAACAAAATGCCTTGGAACTATTTCCAGCAGCCAGGCACACCATGCATCTGCAAACATGAGCCAACAATTTCAGGCGTTTACAATAATAAAACCTCTTAAAGAACGGTTTAAGTAATGCACACTCTTGGCTTCCCATTGTTGGCTTCCCATTAACTTCAGTAGCCACACGAACAATAAAAAGAACTCTCTCTTCATAAAACCAGAGGCAGCTGTTTATGAGGAGTTCTTTGTGGAGCCTTGAAGGTTGTAAAAGTGAAGGCCTCAGAACTGAAAAGATTTATGTATGTGAGTTCTTCTGGTCTCTAATGTCTAGGAATGGCAAGGGGGATTTTGTCTTATCAATAGGCTAATGCAGACTTACCTATCAATCTTTCTACATATTAGCCAGTCTTAGCAATCTGACCTCTATCGAAGCAAATTTTATCTTCTCCCAATGTTTTGGTCTAAGGGTCCAATTGGTGCAGACTGGTAATAATTCTCCAGGATTTAATTAATCTCCTGAGAGGCTCAGATATGAGGGTCTTTCCTGCTATTTTCTTTTCATGGTATTCTCTTTCTGTGGAATTTTCTTCTCAGTTTGAAAAAGACTCTATAGACATGGATTATCTTCTCAAAGGTCACCTATGAAAACGTTAGAATTAGCAGAACAGTGTATTAAAATTTTATACCTTACAATCGTGATATGTTAAATTTTAGACTTCACTTTGAAAGGCAAAAATACCCAATTGGTTTCATTTATAACATACAGAATCCCAGAAATAATAATCATTTTATATGTCATAAATTAACACGATGTTTACACTTAGTGACAGTGCACTACATTTATTATAAATTTAAATAAGTAATGATATAATGAATGCTTTTACATCATTAGTGTCAATTTGCATCATTATGCAAATGAAGTTAGTTATGTCAATATCTGGACACACTTCAGAAACATAAATTTATCTGTTACTCTGAAGATTTGATCTGAATGCAGTTTTAGTTTCTTGCATCCACAGTTCACTAAAAGGAGGTTTTATTGCAACTGGTTTTCAGTAAGTCTGAAGTAGACAAGGAAATAGTTATGTTTCTTCCTCATTGGTAGAAGTAGCTGATTCTTTTTCCAAAATATGGAGTTTAGTTGGAGATTAGCATCCTACTGGCACCCACAATTTGTGTTTCTAATGTGGGCTCAATGGCATCACTACTTTATAGCATAACTTGTTGGAAGATGTACAATTTATGTAGATTATCTTCTGTCTGTATACCTCTGTGTGTGTCTATTTATGAGTGAGTGTGATTGATTATTAATGATTTTTATAGATTGGGAAGCAAATAAACATTTTAAATATATCGGGAGGTTTTTGCATCATTACTTGAGAACTGCATAGACAAAGAAAGAAAAAATAATGTATATATATTTGTACATGAAAGCTGTTGTACAATTAAGCTAATTCTGTTGAATGATGACAATGTACTTGCAAGAATGAATGGATGCACACTGCAGATTGTTGTATTTTACTCTGAATGAGAAAAAATATGCAAGGTAGCTAGATAAACTTGATACATCACATTCATTGTCTCTAAATTGAGACAATATACAATAATGCTGCATCTCCCAAAGATGTAAACTAACAAAAGTCATATATTGCTGAAAACTGCATACCAACATTTGCTGCTAAATATCAACAACATTTATAGTAATTATTGTTATTATTTTCTAAATTTATTTGCTGCAAATCTCTTTATGGGGCTACTCTAGGCTGCTTATAACAATAAAAAAGAAGAAATCAAAATAGTGTAAACAGAAGAAAAGTAAAATAACAGAACAATGAAATAAATAATGAAAAATTGTATTTCAGAAATGAAGAAATACATAAGAGTACAAAATAGAAAGTTTCATATTATTGAGTTATCTTATTAACAGCTTTATTACTAAAATTTTATTACTGCTTGAGCAGGGGGTTGGACTAGAATATTTCCAAGGTCCCTTCCAGCTCTATTCTGATTGAAAACATTTTAAGTGCAGATTAAATCATGATTGTTGAAATAATGGTATATTAACTTAAAATGGTCAGAGTTCACCTTCATGTTTCTCAGTATTTCAACCATTTGATGAGGAAGGGAAAAATTCTATGGATTTCAAGGAACTGATACTTTTAGGCTTTAAGTCAAACTAGACCACCACATACAAACTACATCTTTTCCCAAAACAGCACTTCAAAACATATGACTATAAACTCCCTCTCTTGAATAGAACTTATAATTGCATTTCATTTTTATTCTATTCTATAAAATAAGAGTTTAGTATTAGGATTTTAAGATCATTTTCATCTCCTTCTCAACTCAGATCCCAGATTCACAATTCATCTTTGAATAGCCTATATGTGCAAATGCACATGCACACACACACACAAACACACAAACATGAAAATATAATGGTTGTCAGATTTAGAAAACATCAAGGCAACTGTACCCTAACAGGTGAAGTTGGAGTTATTCAGAGTCAAGATCTTACAGTGCAAAGGTTTTAGCTAATCAAGGAAGACCTGTGTATATATTTACACTATGTATGGCACACAATTCATGTGTTTTTAAACTCCTTGGATTCTTTCCAAAAAAAATCCAATTTGAAGTAGCATAAAATGTTCCATCAAATATATTTTATGTACTCCAGATTATATCCTATTCAGTATTCTTAAGGGACTATTTCTGAGACACTTTGAACAAACTTTCTGAAAATATTTTCTGGAGAAGCAAGATCTACTTAAAAGATGAACCCAGGAGTATTTTTATAATGTTACTGCAGACTATATGCCAAGATCTCTTCTGATGTGATAACCATAAAATCTAAGATGAAATCTTGATACATAGCATTTTACATTTGATGTATGTTACAGTCCTAAACTAAACTTTTACATCATGTATCTTCCACACCAACTTTTGCCAGATATTCTTCCACTATTTTTCCACAGAATTTCCTCATCTTCCTCATTATGCATAACATATGCAAAATGCATAAACATGCTCATTCGATATGACAAGGTATAAACTGTTCTAGAAGGTTTAATACAACACAGAATGGATAAATTCCCTTCCAAATTTTGAAGTATATGAAAAATTTTCTGATGGGGTTAAAATGACTAATGCCTACCAGATCCAAAGCCTTCAGAGTCTAAATATATTGAATAACCTCTATGTATATAGAGACATTATTCCCACCCTAACTATGGTCACAGTGCAACACTGGGGATGTTTTCTTGGGTATTTAGCAGGAATAGCAACACCCTTCAACTGAATTCATGGTTATTGCGCATTACTTGCAGGATGATATCTTTCTCTTCTCTTCTCTTCTCTTCTCTTCTCTTCTCTTCTCTTCTCTTCTCTTCTCTTCTCTTCTCTTCTCTTCTCTTCTCTTCTCTTCTCTTCTCTTCTCTTCCATAATTTCCAGTCATTTGAGATAGAAAGACTAGGGAGTTGAGTGTGAAGCCCTTCTACCTCACTTCCCCACAAAATCCCCACAGAGATATGTATACATACATACCTATATGTAAGCATATATATAGTACACCTCTATATGTACTACAGAGATAGAAATACATAAACATGTTGGTTTTTAAACCAAAAACCTTCTACTTACAATGCAAGTTTTATAACCATTCTACTATTATACCATTCCTGTTATGAATAGTTTGAAAGAATATTTGAGATCCATGGGGATGTAAGAAAGCATTTTCTGTTTGGAAAATGATTGGCAATTGCTTTCCTGGGACAAAATGGTTGAGGACACAACAGCAAGGGAATAGACCAATGGGAGTTGTTTTCTGGATGGAATAGTTTGCAGTTGTTGCCAAAACATCTCAATCCAGACTAGAGTTTCTTAAGCCAGGCTAGAGTCAACTCACAAGATAGAAGTAGCTTAATGATGCAATGCAAATATCTCTTTTTCCTCACTGCTTTTATCTCATCTCCTGCAAACCACCAGCAGCAATTACTTTTTTAAACTCAAACTCTTAAGATGATGATCAAAAGTCTTAGACTTCTTTTGATTTTGCTACTGTGACTGCATTTAAGACAGGGGTCCCCAACCCCTGGTCCACGGACCAGTAGCAGGCCACGGCATGCCAGAAACCAGGCTGTACAAACCTCTTTCCATGGAACCGGTCCCTGGTGCCCAAAAGGTCGGGGGTCACTGATTTAAGATGTTCAATGCCAACATCCTGAATGATAATTTTTCTTTCAGATTTATGTATAATAAATCATCATAATAGAATTCATATGTTTTTCACTAAGGAAGTATTACATCTCTAGTGCATATGGTAAATGACCTGACTCTACATTTAAAAATGTTATATTCCATCCTTACATACAAATACTCCCTTAAAAGAAGTTCATGACTAGCACAACTTATTGTAAATGAAATTCTACTGTATTTGCCAACTAAGAAAAAATAACTCTTGCCTTAAAAAATGTCTTGGCATTCATCAGGTAGTGCTGGCTGTGGGCTCTGTGTGTGTTTGTCTGTGTGTGTTGTGTGTGTAACAAGCTGTTCTGTGCAAGCAAAACAACAACAACAGTGAAATAAAAGTGGTGCAGGGATTTGCCTCACTAGAATCAATATGTGTACATAAGACTATATCATATTCCTAGTATCCTTTTTCTTCTAGACTGGCTATAGAATTATTTTTCCCTTGATTTTGGATCTGGTTCTCCAATCAAGTTCTTATATTGATTGCTCCCATCTCATCTCAACTGGATGAGACAGAAAGGGTGAATGGAAAGCCAAGAGAGAGCATAGCCAAAGGCCTGGCTTTAGTCTGGGAGCCAAAATGCAAACTGAGCCATTGGAGCTAGTTGTACACAAATGAGAAGGAAAATGCATAGTGATGATAAATAACTTCACTATGGCTTCCAGCTCAGTGTGCCAGAACATTTTTGTTTTGGCTGTGCTTCTTAAGAGCTTGCTCGTCTCCTTCTCCCTGTAATTCCTCCCTAGCAGACAAAAAAGGTGTTACCATCTACCGATAAAATACTCTTTGGAATTTGGATGTATTCTAAATTTTTGCTCGAAATAATACTATATAAAGTGTCAGGGTTAGGTAGGCTGTCTATGGGCACACAAACAGCTTACAAGTGGCCTTGCAGACTGCATGCACTATCAGTTTGTTACTCATTACAGATGATTATGGTGACATTTGTATGCCTCCAACTCCTACTAGGTTTTTCAATAGAATTAAAACTTGGAATCAAATGCTTTTCACCACTTTGTAGTAGCCAAAATGGTAGCAAAAGCATGAACACTGTATATAACACAATGGCTTTCACCAATAAGGTAATAAAAACATCATATTGTACGTTTTTCCATAATATGCAAAATTTACTTTCCCTCTCTGTCAAAATATGTAACATAAAATACAATATTCTGAACATAATAAATGCAAATAAATAACACACAAAATATCAGACATAGTATCAGTAAATAACAGTAACAGTACGAAATAACGAAGCAATCAACCAATGATGAACAGTCATTCATCAGAAACTCTCCAAAAATGTTTGGCTTTCACTTAATGTACCGATGTTTCTGCAAAGCCATTAACCATATGGCCTATTCAGCTTTGAGAGGGAGGCTGTTCCAGAGCATGGATACCATGATAGATAAGCAAGATTTTTTAGCTTTAGCTACTGCTTCTATTTTTATACGTATGAGCTCATTCTTCTTGGTTGCTACAGTTCGATAAAAGCAGTGATTTTAAGCATTATCCTAAAGAAATAGTGTGATTGGCTTAAATGCCTGCTGGCTTAAATGCCTGCTATAGAATGGAAGGTTGTACAAGTTCTTCTCCATCTAATGTTTGATTGTAGGAGAAAATGACATAAAGGACCTCTGTGCTTATCATATGTAAACAGTGGTGGGATTCAGCTGGTTCGCACCGGTTCGGCAGATCCGGTAGCTAAATTCTGTTGAGTTCGGAGAACCGGCTGAACCCATGTTGCTTCTGAAAGTACGTTCTAGGCCTCGGAGGCCTGGAGGAGGTCTCCTAGACCTAGAACGGCCCACCGGAAGTGCATGGATGTCACTTCCGGAAGTCTGTTCTAGGCCTCGGAGGCCTGGAGGAGGCCTCCCAGGCCTAGAACAGCCAACAGGAAGTGCATGGATGTCACTTCTGGAAGTTAATTCTAGGCCTGCATCCATGCAGAGAACCGGACGTCCAGGTATTTGAATCCCACCACTGTATGTAATATATACTTTTATATATAAATTTTCCTGTGACGGGATCTCTACTGGAACCTCAGTTGTTTCTAATTCAAAATTACAATGGGCTTGACATAGGTGCCTTACAGCCGGTAAAGCAAATCTTTTGTAAAGATTTGCACATGACTGCTTTTTGGATGCTTGCTAACTGACTTGCCTTTACAACTGGTTGCAGTGTGCTTGTTCATGTGACCACAAATTGCAATTATTGCTGATGGCATGGATGGTCACTGAGAAAGCCATTTGAACTGATCTGAATATCCAGTCCATATTAAGATTCAAATGCACAAAACGTGAATATGATAAAAGCACTTTGCATCTATACTCAGACCTTATCATTTGGAAAACCAGGCAAAACAACTGGACTGTACAGTGATCTCTGTACCTCCCCTACTAGAATCACTGCAAATTTTGAGTTATGTTAGATATTGTAATGGTACATGGGAATGACCTTGTGAGATAGGATGAAGAGCTGCAGCCTAGGTATCTCAGCCCACAGAAGGAAAAGAACAATGGAAAATGTCTCAGAAGGGCATTCCCTAGTTTTCTGGAAAGTAAAAGTAAAGGAGAAAAGTGTTTTCAAGTTTCTGTAAACATAACCTTATAATAAAGGTAATGTTACTAACCATGGTTTGTGCTTCTTGTCTGGATGAACTTGAAGGGCTGATGAATATGGACTATTTTATCTCAAAGAATCTTATAACTGCTTGAATGTCTCCAATGATGCAACTGAAGATGCCTGCTTGCAACTTACTTATAAACCCCCCCTCCCCAGGCTTTGAAAACCTTTACAGTAGGAGTAAGGATATGTAAGAAAGACCTTGAGAGATGGGGGTGAAAAAAATGCTAAGTAGCATTTCTTACCTAAAACAGTCAAATAAGAGAGGGCATAGGCTTGCAGCTGCATAATGGGAAAGAAGTAACTCAGAAGGACCCTCCCTAGTTTCTCAGGCTGTAAAGGAGATGGTGGAAGATTGCTACCTTCAGATATGCAAGATTCTGTTAATGTAGTTTTACAATAAATTAGAATTAGCTCATCTGATTGTGTTTCCTGTCTGGTCTACCTGGGAAGGTTGACATTGCCCATATCCACGTTCCAACTGCATCGCATTCTCCAGAGCTCCATAAGCTATCAAAACCCAATAACAATCTGCTAAATAATCATGCAAATGACTGTGAAAGGTCTAGGCTTTCTTAGTTATGAAGTCTAAATGACAAACTGCATTGATTATGACACAACATGGACTTGGTCATGTACTCAGTCAAATTCCTCAACCACTCCTTTCCTAAGGGGTGTTTTGTTTTGGGGGATACTGTGGTTAAATATTTGAGAAAATAAAACTGTGTGCTTGGAAAGAAGAAGAGTACTAAGACTATTTGTCTCTATCATGTGTTTATACTGGAATTGCCAAGAAGACGTTTCCAGGTAATATTGCAATAGAGATAGTATCTCTTCCCAGATTCATTGTTCTCTATACTGTAGGAATAGGAAAACAGATTTAATTTAGAAGTGCGTTAGAATTTTTTATTTGTTATTTGTGCTGCTAAATAACTATTTGTTTCTGGACAAAATTGAAAAAGGATGGCTGATGTCATCTTCTTTCCTCCATTCATGAACACATCAATTCATCTTTCATCTTTGGTGGGGGGGTTTTCTTGATAACCTATACTACTAAATTGGGGCATCTCCCCAACCAATGGTAGCAGATCAGCACCATCTTGTGGTCTTCTGGAATTCTTATTTTTACTTTTATATATTTTGTTAAATCATTTTTGTTGTTCTTTTGTTCAAATCACTTGCAGTTACTGGATTCCTGGTACTGTATTGAACAACTTTGTTATTTATTTTTTTCTAATATTGACTATCTGCATGATCTTACTTAAAGCGAAAGGGAGTTGTCAGTCCTATTAAGTAGACAAGACCAGGAAACTGATACCACATAAAGATTAAAACTACTTTTATTGAGTATTTTATTACTGGCCTTAATAATGGACCCTTGCAAATGCAGTTGGGCTATATCTCCTCCTTCAGTGAATTAGGAAGTCAGCTCTCTGAGTCACTTTCAAATGTTATCTCATTGTTCTGGGTTTTTAAAAATCTTTCTGCCTCTAGGCAGTGTTTCCTACATATTTTCAACATGGTCATCCTATTTATTCAGTAGACAAGTCATTTTTTTTTCTTTTTAATAAAGTTTTATTTTCTCTGTGCCCTGTGTGATTCATTTATCTCCAAGGAGAGAAAAAGTGATGCTTCTACTCATATCTTGATACTATGGGCCAGAAGATGGTGCTATTGGAATTATTTTCTTTTTATTTCTGCTCTGTTCATTTTTAACTAGTAAATGTCAGGAAATGATGCAGGCTGTGGGAATCCTACTTCTTTCATGCACAAGGGATGGTGGAAGGATGACAGGCAATGTGCTCCTTATAGCAACAAAAAGCAGCTATCCAAGGGCCAGGAGGAGGTCTTTTGGGTGAGGGAGCTGCTATTAGCTCAGCACTATTGCTGGACCATCTTCCACCACATTTCAGACTGAAACCATATAAAATAAGTACAACTTCCTTTTAAAATTAAATTGTCCTCATGATCATCATCATGATAGTCATCAAAATATTGTGCTGAAAATCCTATGTTCCTCTGAAACACTTTGATGTCACTTCCCCACCCCTCCAATGAAAGACAATACTCAATAATAAAGTATGGCTTCCAGCTTCAACTCTGCCTTAGCACAGTTAAGGAATCCCAGGGCAGACATCCTAGATATAGAAATATGCCACTAAAATTGACTCTTAGGTAGTGATGCATGCTGGAAATCTTCTAAGGAGCAGAGTAGTTTTGGTATAAATATATTTTAGTTTAAACATTAACTTCAGTTCAGTTAAACTGATGGATAATTTCTGAGGACTGAGCTAATACATTTTGGAAACACAAAGACCATAGTAGAGTAGAGTGATACAATGTGGGGATTGTATCTCCCTTTTTTTTTAAAAAAAGGGGGATTATTACTGATAGAAGAGAATATTTATAGCTCATGGTTGAATTCTGGGGTTCTGGGTGCTCTCTGAGCTTGGTGGTTTTCTTGCAGATGTTTCATTACCAAACTAGACAACATCCAGTGTGGCAGATTATTCTTGTTTCTTTTCTTTCTTTTTTTAAAACATATTAACCCTATTATAGAGTTATATACAATCCTTGGGGGTTGGACTAGAAGACCTCCAAGGTCCCTTCCAGCTCTATTCTGATTGATTGATAGAGTTTATGTTGCTTCATGTATCCAAAGGGTAAGAACCAATTTAACATATTTCTTAATAATGATCAGAAGAGGTTCTAGGGGTTGCAAAGAGGAAATTTGAGAGGTGCTTATGGCTCTGGGGATGAACATTGTCCACCCCTCCTTTAACATAACACGATACTTTTTCTTATGGGTTTGGAGGTGATATCATTCCCCTTACAGATTTTTTTTTTAAAAGTATTATTCTAAAAATAGTTCCTCCCTCCCTCCTCCCTTCTTTTTAAATAAGCCTGGGGTTCCAGTCTGAGAGACTTAGCTGTTCCAAGGGTGGCAGCTATAAGTCTGAGTTTGTCTTGATCCAATGTCCAGATCCAACAATCCAGCATTGCCTGCTGGCTGACTCTTCTTTCCTCCAGGGAGGCAGCAAACTCTTTTCAGTGGTCTTCCTTGTCCTTCATCTGACAGTTCTTGGCAACTCTGGGGCAGTTTGTTGTTAGCAGTGGTTTCTTCCTAATTAATGGGGAACATATGTGAACGTGTTCAGAAACATTTTTTTTTGCTGGAAGTACCATAAAATGGTTTATATCTACAGCAAGAAAAATATTCTTTTTTTAAAAGAAATTGTCCTATCCTAAAGGTTTGGGTTACCTCGTTTCAACCCACTTTACATAAAACACATAGCACGAGTTTCCTTCAAAACAATTTCACTAATCTGCAAAGGATTCTTACTATAGCTCCAATTAAGACCAATGAAATAAGTAAACAATGCTAATAATGTGGGCCTTCAATCTTTAAACTTCCCTTGTGTATATAATCTGTGGCTGAAATCCAAAGGTTTATTTCCAGGTAAGGAAGCAATTTCCATTTGTGGGTCAGTTCCCCTCCCCCCATGGCCCTCCATCCATCCATCCATCCATCCATCCATCTTCCACTCATATCTATCTGTTTGTCTGTCTAATATTTATTAATATTTCACACTTCTTAACTGCCAATCTCCCTCATTTATAATATAATTATAAATAATGTAAATAATATTATTTTATTTTGCTATTGATGGAGAAAGCTGTTAAAGATGTTGTCATAGGATGATCCAAGTAAGGCTGTCTTTTGCAATTGACTGTTGCTGATGTTGTCAGTGTCAATAGTGTTCAAGTGATGCTCCAGATGTTTCGGCACTGTCTTTGCTTTCTTTTGGTATGGTTGTTCTACTTCTAGTTTGCAAGTCTTTGTATTTTCTGATTTTCTCCAGTTCTTTTTCTTCTATTTTGCTGTCCAGCACTTCTTGTACAGCCACTTCTACTATTCAAACTTTTTTGTCTTTCTTATCAACATCTGTTAAGTCTGGGGTATTATGTAGCAGGTGCTTGTCTGTTTGAATTCTAAATCTCAGAGCACTTTAGCTTCTTTATTTTATATTAGTTTGCCTATTAGTTTATCTATTAGTTCTTCCTTGCAGGCAAATGGTATTTCTTTGAGATATTCCAATGCACCGCATCAAATATCCATACTTTTTTCTTTTCAACCACAGTTATAGCTGGTGTGTCATGAGCCAAGACTTTATCAGTCTCTATTCAGAAATCCCAGAATGGTTTAACCTGCTCATTTATACCCCACTTTTTCTGTTAATGTAAGCACCCAAATCTTTGTAAGGATGGTCAACTGACAGTTTAAAGTCATACCTAGAATCTGAATTAATATTATCTGATGTTTAGCAGGGTTCCCATATTTTAACACATAGTAAAAAATGCCTTAGTCTTATTTTTGAGAGACATATTAAGTTTTTTTTAAAAAAGCTTTCATTTCCTGTCATAGTTTCCATAAAAAGGAAGCAATTGTGTGGCAAAATATACTCCCAACCTTTGGAGCAGGATCACTGGAGAATAGAAAGAATTCAACCATTGGCTGTCCTTGTTCTAAATATACAATTTAAAATCCATCCCTGGAGAGCCTCAAAAAAATTTTAGGCCAAAAAAGTTTCAGAAGGCAATGATAAATAGGGTTCCAGTCTCACTGTTTGGGAACACACATGTCTATTTTCATCTCTACAACTCTTCAGTCTGTCAATAAAATGATTTAAGAGGAAAGTGTCATGTTAGGAATCTCTGAAATAAAGACAGTCACTGCAAGAAGTCCCTTTGGTGTCTCCTGACACTTATATCTGTACATTGGTAAGAATTCATATGGATGAACAGAGGTTAAAAATATTAACCAAAGCAGCATAGGAATTGAAAGAGTAATGACAAAATAGTTTGCCTGTGTGTGCTTAAAAACTAAGTGATCCATCCTTCAGTCTGGTGTGGCAGTGGAAGGCAATTTATAATGAAGCTTCAAGTTTCACAATGGAATAGAAATGCCTTTTATGTGGGAATGTTATAACATGAAGTGTCAGAAAGATCAAAGTGTATTATGGTCACAGCTGGAGAAATTCAGGATCTAGAAAGAGAGAGAAAACCAGGAAGGGTGGGGACTGGGCTAGTCCAACCTTCAGAAAGAATAAGCCAACTGCCTTAGCAGTGGATTGTGAATGGGCAGCAAAATGGTAATTGTTTTATTTGTTTTTATTACTGGAGATGAGGAAAAGGGCTTTGGGATTTCTGTTTTATGTGCTCAATGAAATGGCTTGGTTTGAGGTATTAAGTTTGAAAGATGAGACTCTTATTTTCTGGTCCTTCCAACGCAGTTATTCTGATTTGTTTCAGTGCCCACTTTACCAGTTAGGTTTACCTAGAGGGCATGATCACATATTTTTTGCAGGTGTACAATCTGGTCCCTCCCCACCCCACCCACCCACACATACACATACACACATGGCAAAAAGCCCCATAAACTCTATGGAAAAGTTGTTGCTTTTTTGCTAGAACAATCTCCTATAATTTGGGGAAGATTATTTTGATATGGTGGTAGTGAGAGAAAACAAGTTTCTTTTGCATCCCTTAACTCAGGGGTCTTCAAACTTGGCCCTTTTATGACTTGTGGACTTCAACTCCCAGAATTCCTCAGCCAGCGTGCCTGGCTGAGGAATTCTGGAAGTTGAAGTCCACAAGTCATAAAAGGGCCAAGTTTGAAGACCCCTGCCTTAACTCCATGGAGAAGATTGTCTTGGGTCAGCACTCCAAGGAGTTGTCCACTATTGCTATTTGCTAGGGACACCCTTAAATAAATCTACCTAGATTGAAAGAGACCCGAGTAAGGTTACATAACTAGCCTCTACCCTAGGATACAAGAAATGGTAAGGTCTTTAGAGACTAAATATTTATTGCTGATTGGTTTCTGATTTAATAGAGCTAGGGATGGGATGTGGAAGAGATGTGTGCACCTTGGTAAGATCAGTATTAGTAGCTAAGACACTTGGCAGACTGGGTGAATGTTTGTCATTCACCAACACTTTTCTTTTACTGTGGTGAGTTTTCCCCAGAGCAGGAATCCAGTATAAAACCATTAATATGGGAGATATCCTTCATCATTTATGCCAGCCTGTTCTGACCCCTTTGTTCTCTACAAATAACAGGGATTATTCTTAATGATATAGTACTTCCTTTTCAATCTGTTGTCTTGTATTTTGCTCTGTACTGTGCTGAAAAGAAATGAAAATTACAATGAAAAATATTGAGCTTCTTCTCTGTATGGTGAATTGTTATCTTTAAATTGTTGGGCTTTTAAAAAAGCTAATTCTAGTCTCCCAAGTGATCTGAGAGACTATTTTACATAGTTTTACATAGTCATGTTTATCACAAGTCAGGGAAAGTGTCTTATAAATCAATGACATCCATATATTAACTTTATGGAAGTTATATTACTTTTTCTTGGAAAAATCTAACCGTTAAACTCATGAGTAATAGAACAGGAAATATTGGGAGTGGAAGTCTAAGGAAAACTTTATTTCACTAATGTGAACAGAGCAAGTGGATTATGTTAAAGAAACTTAAGTGACTCATTCTTAAAATGTAATGCCTGTATGTTAACACAGGACTTAAACATCAACCAGAGTCTTGATTGCTCTAGAGACGTTTCCTCTGAGTTTGTGATTTGTTTGTCTGGGATTCCAGAACATTTTAGAAGAGTGATTTAACTTCTATAATCAGTTTGTTTTCTGTAGTTTTTATTATAGTTTTATTCTTATTTATCAGTGAGCCTTGATTAGATTTTGGTGCCAAAAAAGATACTTAGAATTATTTTAAATAATCAAACAAACTAATGGCAGATATGGAGTTTTAATTTTTACCCAGGTTGTTTTCTTTCAAAGCCAGTGGGAGCATCAAAGCTGATCAAGAAAACTTTCAAGGATTTATCCAGTGTTTATGTTTCATTATTCTACAGAATTTGAGAAAGGAAAGCTTGAGATATGATACTTTCAAACATAGCATTTCCTTCAATTACTCTTTCTAAAAAATGTTGCTGTGATCCCTACATTCCTGAAACCATTCAGATGCTAAATATGCCACATTTCAAGTGGTTTATACCAATTGGTTTAGTGACGCCAGAATAAGATTGTATATATAGCAGCTATTTTCCTTCTTCAGTTTTTTATATGGGATCTCTGTTGTCCCTGTTGCTATAACAATAAGAAGTGTGGATACATGAGAAGGGTTCCCCCGTTATATTAATATTGCTGATAGACTATATACTTTTGTGGCTAAATTCTCCCACTGAAATTATGGTTCTAAAAAGTCTCCCAATCCCGATGCATGGAGAGTCAATGACACCACCAATTAATGAGTTTTGCAGTGAGGAAAATGAGTTATTAATAGAGTAACTGCATGATGAGAAATCATATTTGGGTTGGTCTGTTGAGCTAAATGGCTTCCTCTACAAACAGTAATAGTAGTCAGGAATAATTCAATAGTTGAATTATTGGTGTACAGAAGTAGGGGATGCCACCCTGAATGCATCTCACAACCTGCAAAATAGGAATTATACTCTTTATCTTTTGGATGGTTTCATAGCTTTCCATGTAGTGAGACACTTCCTCTGTCTTGGAGATCTTCTATGGAAAATATTTTGATGGTACCATCATTCTTAAGACCAGCACTTTTGAAGAGCAAACATACAGAATACAAAATAACAGAGTTGGAAGGAAACTTGGAGGTCTTCTAGTCCAACTTCCTTACCAAGCGGGAAACCTATACTATTTCAGATGTCCCATCTCTTCTTAAAAACTTCCAGTGTTGGAGCATTCACAACTTCTGAAGGCAAGTCATTCCACTGATTAATTGTTCTTACTGTAAAGAAATTTCTCCTTAGTTCTAGGTTGCTTCTCTCCTTGATTAGTTTCCATTTGTTACTTCTTGTCTTGCCCTCAGGTGCTTTGAAGAATAGGTTGTCCCTCTCTTCTTTGTGATAGCTTTTCAAATATTTGAAGATTGCTATCATGTCACCTAGTCCTTCTCTTCATTAGACTAGTGGTCCTGCAACTGTTCATCATATGTTTAGCCTCCAGACCCCTAATCATCTTTGTTGGTCTTCTCTGCACTCTTGCTAGAATCTTAACATCTTTTTAGTATGATGGTGACCAAAACTGGATAGTTTTCCAAGGATGATCTTACAGTGCAGTATATAGCAGTACTAATACTTCATGTGGTCTTGACACTATTCCTTTGTTGATGCAGCCTAGGATGGTGTTGGCTTTTTTGGTAGATGCAGCACACTGCTGGCTCATACTTAAGTGGTTGTCCACTAGGACTCTTAAATCTCTTTTATAGTTACTGCTGTTGAGCCAGCTACCATCTATTCTATACCTGTGCACATGATTTCTCTTGCCTAAGTGTAAAACCTTACTCTTCTCACCACTGAATTGCATTTTGTTGATAGGGCCCAGTGTTCAAGTCTGTCTTGACTGTCTTTCTGGATTGTGAGCCTATCTTCTAATGTGTTGGCTATTCCCCTTAGCTTGGTGCAAATTTGATAAGTTCCCCTTCTATTCCCTCATCTAAATCATTTATGAAGATGTGGAAGAAGACTGAATGTAAGACAGAACATTGGGGTACCGCACTGCATACCCCTCTCCATGTAGATGTATAGTTGTTCCAATGAGGACTACATGTTGAGTTTGTCAGCCAGTTGCAAATCCATCTGGTGATGGTGTTGTCTATCCCACATTTTTCTATTTTACCAAGAAGTAGGTTGTGGTCTACCTTGTCAAATGCTTACTGAAGTCCAAATATACTATGTCCACAGCATTTCGCTGGTCCACTAATTTAGTCATTTTGTCAAAGAATGAAATATTTCTGTAACAGTTGCCTATAGTGAAACCTCCTATTTGTAAGTTTTGCTAGATTTAGCATCTTGTTTGTTTCAAACTGTAATTCTTGAAACAGTCCCTCTGTAAATAATATGCTTTTCATTTTATTTATTGTTACTGGCTGCTATCTAGTTCTTCTTGATTCATTTTCTCTGCTCTATTATTCTTACAATGTAGTTGTAGTTTGGATAGATGCTTCCTGCTTTGGGAATCTATTGAAATACAGGTTATATGATTTCTAAACAATAGAACAAAATAGTATTAAAGGTTCTAACAACTTGAGAACAATTGCATCTTGTCTTGCTCCTTAGATTTCAATATTTAATTTGACTGCACTGTGAGCAATTGAAAAAGGACATGGTTTATTGTTCTGTTTTTCCTCTTTTTCTTACTAATCTGGAAATTCATATGCACTTGTTAAATATATACTTTATTAAAGGTTTTTTTAAGATAAAAACAAAAACTAAAATAGAGATAGAGAAGAAAGGAGGAGAAAAAGAAAAGTGAAAAAAAGGATAAAAAACAGAAGATTTTTCTTTTCAGCAAATGCAACTATGATTAAAAAATTATCTCTTACTTTACAGTTACAAAAAGAAAACCCCCCTTTTCTATTATCTAGATGGAAATTCATGTGTATTATGTAGCAATCCTTAAATCAAATAGATGAGTAATTCATAGACAAATATAGTTGATTGTTCATCTTTTTTTCTTCCTTATTTGTCATTTCATGCATTTATGTCAGGGTGATAAACTTTTTGATAGCAAAAGATATACTAAACATTTTGGGGGAAGTACCAAGGGCCCCAAAGGTGGAGCAATATCTTACCCCCACATATGACTGATTTGGGGAGTTAGTTTTTGGTGACTTCTTTCCTTTGAGATTCCTTGGGGTGGGGCTATGAACCCCACAAAAAGAGGGTTTTGTGGCTTCAACTTGTCTATCCATGATTTATGGGGATGTTTAATAAACATCAGACTTCAACTTTAGCTGAACATATATATGTGACCTTAATCAAATTTCTTGGAGCTGACATTTTGTTTACATTCAAGATTGGAGAATTCTACATCAAACTCAGCCCTCTAAAAGTTTCTACTCAGTGTGGAACAAAAGCTTCTACTGATGCCAGTGGTTTTGGAAGAGAGGGACCACAGTCCTGAAACAACGAATCTGCCTTTTCAGGCACCCCTTCCCAGTCTGATCATCCAGGGACACACTTACATATTATATTTGCTGCCTCCAGTTTAACCACCATAATCATACAGTTCCAAGAGAAATGAAAGTCATGTACGATTGGCTTCAGATCCAAGATGGAGAGTAAATGTTGCCACAAGAATATAAAGCCAAATACCTGCACGTTAAGTAGAATGCAATTATAAGCTGCACTTGTCAAATGTTTATGACAATGTTAATAATTTTCAAAAGGCATATAAAGATGTAGATTTTGAGTGAACAATTGTGTAAAAATGCATTATAATGTGGGCAGGTGCTAAAGGTGTGCCAAGCACAAATATCAAGGGGTGTTTTCATATGACTTTTTATGCACCTTAAAAAAAAAAAAAGTGGAAACGAGCAAAACACCAAAACGAGAAACTTGGTGATGAAATAACACTACAGATTTTCCCATCTCTGTAATTAGGGAAATGCAGATAAAACTATCAATGGCAGCGTAATATGATATAGAGCCACTATTCTTTTCTGTGTTCTATTATTCTGAAGAAGCAGAAACTTCTATTGCTGAAATGGTCCTGTTTGGTTCCCAACACTCTCCAAAACTCAGAATCTTGTCGTAGAGGGGAGATCTATACAGTACTAGAACATTATATTCATTTTGTATTTGGTTCATTATCATAGCTTTTCCAAATTAGCTTGAGAAGGGTGGCTTCATGAGCGTCCCAAGGATATCTCCATTGAGTTCCTGCTTCCTGAGAGAAAGGAATGACTGTTAAACAGCCTTGTACTGTGGATGTACTCTAACCCTGTTTGAGACCGTCCTGTATTTGGAAAGGCATTTATGATTGGTATTAATACAGGGGAGAAGATAATAACTCAGTGTATACTTCATGTGCAAAGTGTTTATTTCCTACTGCTCCCAGCTAAATCACTCAAAGCAGGAAGCAAAGTCCTGAGGGGAACATTGTTTCAAATTCAGACTGGTGACAGAGTTGGAATAAAAGAATTCCTAGCCAGAAAACTTGCTTGGAGTACCAAAATTAAATGGATTTTATGGCTAGTCCAGACTAACTTCGTTAATCAATACAGGTAGTCCTCGACTTACGACCACAATTGAGCCCAAAATTTCCATTGCTAAGTGAGATATTTGTTAAATGAATTTTGCCCCGTTTTATGATCTTTCTTGCCACTTTCTTGCTGGCTAGCAACCAGCGAAAGACATCAACAATGTAACATAAACAGCATTTAAAACATATCAAGGCAGAAGCTATTGTGTATCTATGACTTAATAAAGTGTCAATTAACCACAATAACCACTTAAATGAGCTCACCAAACCTCCTGGTCATGTGGAAAGAGCCAGGACTTCAGAGATAAGCTGTTTCACAGGGCAGGTACAACAACAGAGAAGGCACATCTTTTGGGTCCCATTAAATGAGATTATTTAACAGAAGGGGTCAGAGTATGCCAATTCTATCAGAACTAATTGGACACAGATGGTTTCCCAAATAACTCAACCCTGCCATAATCCTTTGCCATTTCTGATAACACAGGCAACCCTATTAGTAAGGTACTACCCACTCCCATGTATTATGTTATCTACCATAACCATATAGTGTACATTATATTTCATTGAGTGTGTGTGTGTGTGTGTGTATCCATGTGCACACCCACACACACACCCCCAAGCACATTCATGCCCCTACTTTCCAGTGTGGTGTAGTGGTTCCAGTTTATGATTAAGCTGGGCTAGGAAAAAAGGAACCCCAAGTTCTAATCCTTTCAAACAGATGAGTGATTTTGGTCCAGTCACTCTCACTCAAGCCCAAGATTAGGACATCTGTACAACCTCTCCAAAGGTACTTACGACCCAGTTCTGATGTTCCAATGGCCCGACACCTCCCCATGGACATGTGACTGCATATATCAGGCACTTTCAACTGGCCCACATCTACAGCCATTTGCAGGTCCCATAGTCACGTGATTAAACTTTATGACATTTTTGCCAAAACCTGAGTTTTACTTCCATGTTTCGATAACACCAGCCCATAGCAAACAGTTGGTTCACTTAATGAGCATGGCATTCACTTATTGACCACAACAAAAAAGATTGTAAAATTGGGTTGGTCACATGGGTGATTCACTTTATGACCTTTATCACTTATGACCATAATCTGCAGGCTCCATTATGGTCATAAGCTGAGGGCTACCTATATACATTTATCTTTTTATATCATTTCTCTATATCTAGAAATAGATGTATAGAAAAAGATACATTCTAATGCCAAGGGTGGTAAGATATGAAGTGAAAATTGCTGACAATCTTTCTAAAGATCCCTAGCTAAACCAGGATATCCGATAGGGTCAATCCAGCCAGGTGAGGAATCTCTAACAATTACCATCTCATGGTTGCTTCAGACAGAATTTCCATGTGATAAACTTTTAACTTTTCCTCCCTTGCCTTGATTTGCTTTAGAAAGACGAAGGGATCGTAACATAATATATGAATATAATTATTAATTCTGTGATGGGGGCCCAGTATAGATCATTACAGAATTCTTAAGCTCTCACTTAAAATGATCAAAATCTTTAGTCTGTGGTCCTGGGTCAAGAACTGGAATGTTGATTCGAAAAACAAAACAACAATGAAGCTTAACATGGCAAAAAATGTTGTGTCATTTTGGAAAAATCATTCAGTACTGACTGTAAATCACAAAATTGTTTCTTTGGCTGCCACCAAATTAAGTATAGATTTTCCAAATGTACTCTGTTGCTCTGCCATGCTGAGACTGCTTTCTTTGTGGGAAATTAAAAAAAACAAAAACACTGCTACAAATTTTAGGCTCTACATAAGATTGTCCTAACTACTCTCTTTTCCTCCCTCCATCTTCCTCTAGGTGCTTTTGACACAATGATAGCAGAATTACATGCAGCTAGACTGACACAATTCGCTTTATTTTCTGGAGAGGTTTCTTCCAGGTCAGGATGCATTAGATTGGAACATGCAGCTATTATGTCAGGGCTCAACAAGTTGGCGACCTCTCTCATTCCAGGAGCAAACACTAACCAGAGGGGCAAAAAAAAAATCTTACTTTAGCAAAGACAGTATACAGCAGGGTCCTTCAGCCCACCTGAGGATAGCAAATTAGCTTTGGAGGAAGGAACATAGGCTGTGCAGCTCACACAGAGCTCTGTCTTTTAAGAGAAAGAAAAGAAGAATGGCTGATAAAATCACTATAGCACCTACTGTCTTACTACTGCCTAGCAGCTGGTCAGCACTCTGCTGCAGTTGCATGGAAGTAGAAGTGGAATTATAATTGGTTTACCAGACCACGTCAAATTATGACTGCATATGGTTATATTTATATCAAAGTTAATCATTACACATGTATTACACATCTTTAAGCTTGTGTAATATTAGAGTATTATTAGAGTATTAGAGACCATATTTTGGATAGGGGACGGTCTTATCCATCCATTTTTCTTTTTTATATGCAAATGTATTTGTAAGAATGCAAGTGTAGAATGTAGGTTTGTTCAATAATTTCAATCAGTGGCATATGTGATTAGAGTAACAATATATGACGGTGTGTCTGGAGCTCTAGATAATGCTAGTTATCTCATTATTTCATATCCTTAGCCAGGGCTGATGGGAATTGGAGTTCAACAATAATGGATATAAGGGAGTGAACCAAGAGTATCAATGCCAAAGAAAATGATTAGCATAAAGGAAGTCTTAACTGCTTGTATTGTATTTTCTTAGGCTTGCATCTTCCTTCCTTCCTTCCTTCCTTCCTTCCTTCCTTCCTTCCTTCCTTCCTTCCTTCCTTCCTTCCTTCCTTCCTTCCTTCCTTCCTTCCTTCCTTCCTCTTTTTTTTCTTATTGGTTTTGTATGAATTTTACATTTTAACTATTGGTTATAAGACCTGACAAATACCTTTAACTGAAATGCTTTCAGCCCATTTTCTCATAGAGTACTTCAAGCTATTCATCAGAAAAGGTGCAATCTATTAACCATGTATTAGTCTCCTTTTTTGTTTTGTTATTTAAGAAGCTCTCTCTCTCTCTCTCTCTCTCTCTCTCTCTCTCTCTCTGTGTGTGTGTGTGTGTGTGTGTGAGAGAGAGAGATCAGATCAGTTTGTGTGAGGTCAGTCAATGGGATGTTTCTGTGGCATCACTTTTTTTTTTAACTGCCCTGTACATAACTTTGGCAATTTTCCAGTTTCATGCATATCACAACACAAATAGGAACAGTTTTAAAATGTTATATTGGAAATTATATTTTTCAACTGGCTGCTTCTCTAGTATGACATCAGAATATAGATCTCTTCAGTTTCTTCATCCATTAAATGATAAAATCTGGAGTAGCGTCGTTCAACTGAGAATTTGATCTTGAGCCATTCCAGTGACATTAGAAACCACAGAATATGTAAAAACAGGCTAAATAAAATTCTACCTAGAAGTATATCCTTGACAAAAAGTCATGAGAATTTTGATTTTCTTAAGTCCAGATGGATCCCTAGGAACTATTAGGATTAACTTTGTGACAACTGTTACACGCATTGTTTAGAATGGAATACTTTCTCATATTTAACATTAAAGGCCAGGAAAGAAGCGTTAGTGATATATTACAACAGTGATGATTGGATGAAGTTGTTCCTGGGATCTGTTGGAGCCCTTCTTGTAGCTTAGGAGTCAGAGCCCCAAATATTCTTACCCCTACTGGGACAACTTTGGCCTTTACTTTCATCACCCAGCCATCAATTAGAACTCACAGTCTCATACACACACACACACACACACACACACACAGAGAGAGAGAGAGAGAGAGAGAGAGAGAGAGAGAGAGAGAGAGAGAGTTACATACATACAAACATTCATATTAGATCAATTTGCATCAGAATTCACAACAATTTTTTTCCTCAAGTACCCTAATTCTAACTAGGCATTCAATTTTGTTTTTGCTCTAAGGCAAATGACACTATAAATTCCCACCATCTGTCATTTATTAGCTGGAAAGCTATATTCTTCTGAAGTTTTTAAGAAACAATTATATCTGATGCATCAGATTTGATCCTGAGCCAAATTTCTACATATTTTTCTGTCCTTGAAAACTGTCAGTCACCAGTTTAATTTATTAATTAGAATGTGATTTATACTTGCCAATCTATCATATTTCTTTGGGAGAAAAAAGATAGTTTATAACTTATCTTTATCTTTATTTATTTACAATTTATGTATTTATAAAATTTACTAGCTGCCCACCTTACCACATGGTAACTCTATGATGATTCAATGGATATTGATTCTTCTAAATGGCTGAAACCAGCTTATTACCGAATGAGGCCAATAATATTGGGTATCAACTTTGCAATAATTCTCCACCTAATATTGCCTTACACTAAGAGAAATTTCTTTTTCCGCCATCTTGCCCGCATCCCCATGTTGCTTAAATGCAAATTTCCCCAGATCCAGTCAATATGACTTTGTCAGAAGATACTGGGAGCTAGGCTTCAGAAGGAATAACAAGTTTCCCATATTTGAATTAGGTCAAATCCTTGTATTTCCTGACTCAAAATAGCAAAGAGTTAACCTTTTTTAAGCACACTTCTTCTGTTTTTTTTCCTTATTTCCAAGCTGAAGAACAAGCTGATTTTGCTTCTTTTTTTAAAAAAAAAATGCTTCTCCAACTTTGCACAAAAGAGAAATGCTGAAGCCATGCAATAAATTACTGTTGCTTTCCAAACCCATTCCACTCTGGTTTGGATCTGAAAGGCAAAGAAAACTTGTAAACCAGATGTAAATGCTAAGTTTGCTATTGCAGCATTAGAATTTAGAGATCCAGTACTGAAACACTATAGCTCCTAGACCTTCCTCATCACTCAGTGCCAAAAGTAGAAATCAAAATCTTTCTTGAATAATAAAATAAGGATTAGTCATAAAGCTCCAGTAGGTGGCGTCAAATATCATACCCACTTCGATGAACTTATTTACATCTTTCTATAACATCTTTCTATAAGATGTTATTTAGCAAAATAGATCTTTCCGAATAGTTACATTACAACTATTTGTGCATAATTATTTCAAGATAGCAGGCATGACAGAAGCACTTTTATCAAATGAGGAAGCTCCATGCAATTTTGAGATGGCCAAATGCTAAAATAGATCACATTTAATATTTCAACTCACATTTTTGGGATACATCTTAGTTTTAATTTATTGGTGAATTCCTGATTTTAATGTAAGAATGAAAAGCACAAGCCACACTTTTGATGAATCGTGCTTTGTGTGTGCTGGGTTTAAACAAAACAAAATATCTCTGCTAAACTGAGTTAGCTTTTTTTTTAATCTTAATTAGCCTGTTTTCCCGACTAAATGTTCTCAGGATGAAAATATTATTGTGGTAATTGTAACTTGTCCAAGGCTACATGGGGAAGTGTGCTATATTATTTTTGTAGCTTGACAGATGAATACTTTCATATTATATGAATATTTTCATTGTTGTACTAATATATTAGGGGCATGATAAGCGTCTAGATTTTTTTCTGCATTTTCATTTTTAAAAACATTCTTAATGTGCATTATGACAAATTTCTTTTATTGGTGTAATTCATCACCCTGCTTGAAAATGGGTTTTATAGGGGTCTATCAAAACCTACTCATGTGGCACATTTCTGCTGGTACAGCACCTAAGTGAATCTCGCTGATCTTGGAAAAGCTAGATAGAGTTAGCTCTAGTTAGTATTTTGTTGGAGGACTGAGAATCCCAGGAATTGGCTAATAATGGAAAGAGAAGATGTCCTCAAAGAACATAATGACAAGCCATTTCTACACTATTGCTAACAAACTGCATGAATACAGGCACCAGGCCAAAGTTTCCCTGAGAGAAGATGCATATATGGGCTTTAAAATAATTAGTCCAATTGTTTACTGAGATATTTTGATTTACATTAATTAAAGTAAGAGTGGACAAACTTTTTACAGCTTTTTTTGAGGGGAGGGCTACCTGTAATCAGGTAAACAGATTTGCAGTTTTGAGACCCATTGTACACATTGCAGCCTGTGTGTATGGATGATGAGGAAGGATTCTTTTTATTTTTATTATTTTTCCTTGCTTTCTAGATTGAAGGTATCTGGGAATAAAACTTCAGTACAGAGCAAAATATTCAGCCACATTGTGATTTCAGAGCACTCTTCTGTCATTCATTAGGGTGAAACTTTCTAGATGCAAATTGAATGGATTTAGGCAAGGACAATGAAGGTAGTCATAAATACAAGACACAAGTGTGAAGGAATGGAAGGTGTTTAACCTGGAGAAAATGGAAGGAGAACATGATGGTGATCTTCACATAGCTCAAGAATTGTCTGGAGATTGCTGGAGTGGTGGTGGTGTTTATAGAGGCATGCCTGTAAAAGATGGTTTTTGAGTCAGCTAAGTATGAAATCAGATTCGGTTTTAATAGCAATCATAATGAGAGAGATTGTGCTAATGACAGAATATAATGAACATAGGGGTTTTACACCCTTATATTCAAATTGATGGAATCATACACTCATAATTACAATCAGTGGGATCATACTCTTAAAAAAAACAGGTAGGCATTGATAAATCAAGGGACTAATCAAATAGTCAGGTTAAAGACAAGTTAAGCAACTGAGTTCCAGAACTGTGGCCCCAATGGAGTGACCGTTCTCTGTAGGGAAAAGTAAGTGCAAAGCAATCAGGGGAATTACAACCAGGAGAATCCTCCCGAAGTTAATCACAGGAGATAATCAGCAGAGAACTCATGAAGAATAAAGCATAATGGCAAAACAAACAGATAAAAACAAAATTCTATCACAGAAAGCTGATCCAGAGGGTTGAGCTGATAGCATAAAGGACCCTTTATGATACAGTAATTGAGGCTCAAGGAGGAAATCTTTATGGATTTCACTGTTCTTTCTGAGAAGTACCAAGAACCCTGTGAGATTTCTAACTTCATGTGATGTGTGCACATGGAATAGGAAGGAGATACAATCTCCTTTAAGCTGAGGTGGACTCCTAGAGATTACATGGATACAGGAAGATGCTTTCTTCTGTGATGGTTTCTCCCCAATCTAGTCTTGTCCAGTATTTCCTGCAATCTCCTATCCAGGTGTGAATTAGATCCAAATAGATTGAGCTTTTGTGAGATTAGCAAAAATGTATTAGAGCAGGCATGTCAAACTCGCGACGTCACGTGACGTCGCACGATGTATCGTGACTTTTCCCCCATTGCCAGCAATGGGGTGGGCATGGTTTCAGCATGATGCACCAAGCCCGCAGGCTGGCAGTTTGTCATGCCTGTATTAGAGGATTCTATTTGTTACGACAAAAAGAATATATTTTGCTAAAAAAAAAAAAAAACAAGAGGGAGAGAATAATTGCCTCCATTCAGTGATAGAAATAATAATGGAATTATATTCTTTTTTTCTTTCCTTCCATTGACATGGTTGGTAGCTCTGGTTGGATCTAGCATTACTCCTTATAGGTTATTGTCCAGAAAAAGTTAAAAACCCTATTTTTGCTGCTCCGGGGAACCTGAAGTTGCAGGAGAAACATATTAATGGTAAGAACCTTCATTAGAAAGCTTTAGGTAGAAGGAGTGGTCTTAAGCATTTGCTAATAAACATCAAGATGAAAAAGAAAATGGCAAAACAGGCATTGCAACATCACAACTCAAACCATCGCCTTTCATATTTGTGCCCCAATGTCTGCTGCAAGTATGTAAGCCACAGAATTTGCACTGTGATGTCCTAACACTCTTTTAGTCACTTGACTCTTAGCTCCTATGGACATCTATGTCTAATATAAGTCAAAATGGCATCTAAAGCCAGGTGGCTTAAGAAACAAAGGCAATATTCCCATGGTGGAATTCCATGCACCCCGTGGCTACTGCTGCTGAAAAACTACTAATTCTTTTTCTGTTCAGCTCCCGCTCCTCCTTTCTGCATTTAATAAAATCAGGAACAGGAACCAGTGGCTATTAAGACAGCCATACAATCACTTATAACACAGGAGTTCCTACAGCTCTTGTCATATTGGATGTTTTGGTTGCCTCTAAAGAATAATATGATCTTATTTGAGGATAATAACAAATCAATGCAATAATAATAATAATAACATGAATTACTTGGCAAAGAAGAGAATTTGGGCAAATTTCAGGATTAAGAAATTCTTCCTTGCTACAATTAGGGGATGAAAATTGAAAATCCTCAGCTCAGCCTCCTTACCCAAAATAGAAGAGGCATTGTGGATATGTGCATATGCGTGTGCGTAGATCGGGATCTAGAGAGCTCTGCATACAAGTTGTCATTCAGAGCTTTGTTTTTATTCTTCCCTCATCATGCTATTCAATTGGTCCCCTAGTCCTTTGGTTGTTTCCCCTGGCAAGAGGTATCTCTATGTTCCCCTTGCCTTTCAAGCAGCTGTTACAGAGGCACAGGCCCTTTTTACAAAACTATTTGCCATGACGTGCAATGAGTGTGTAAACATGTTTTCCCATGGTCTCCCACCACCTGCTTTGGAGCCAGCAGTGCAAATATACGGGCAGCCCCAGTGAGAGCAGAGGGAGATCAGAGACTGAAAGCTGGGCTGGCACGGAGCTGCTGCTGCTTCACAATACCAGCTTAAGAGGAGAAGGGAAATAGGAGAGAGAGAGAGAGAGAGAGAGAGTTGCAACTTCTCCCCTCCTTGTGTCATGGCAAATGGTAGTGTGAAGGTTTCTGTGTTTTTAGCCGAAGATGCCTGCTCACCCTCCTTTATGCCCCTTTTCCCATCTGCCTCCCTGCATACTAAGAAGAGATCTCAAAAGCAACATAGACAAGGAGATTTTGATGGGCTCTCTGTAGGCTATGAAATGATCGGGGGGCTGAAAGCCTGAATAGTTGGGGTTTTCTTCCCCCTTCACAGCTGACCTTCTTCATATGTGGTTAATCTTGGAATAAAGATTAAAGGCCCTGACCCAGGGCCCATTGAAATTGATGGGAATCTTTTCTTTTTTACTTCAACAGTTATTGGATTTGGGCCGAAAGTGGAATGGTCTCTTTCTCCCCCTCCTCCCCGGCCCCTTTCAGATGAAAGGGAGAAATGAGGGGGCCCTCTATGAGGAGAAGCGGTTGAGCACAGCACTCTCTGTTTCCCCGAATGGGGCCAGGACGGCAATATACATTTCTGAGGTCTGGCAGCAGCATCGGAAAGCACATTTTTGCCAGGGGGAAGCTGGATTTGCATGGGACTGAGGTGTGTGGGGAGAAGGGGGGGGATGAAAGAGGGAAATAGGAAAGCAGACCATTTTCTACCTGCTTTGCTTTGCCCTTGTAAATGTTATCACATATCCCTTCCCTGTAGCATTCCTTTAGTGTGGCAAAATTCACATGCTAAAGAATGAAAGAAAGCAATCCATCACTTGTGCACACTGTACCTGATGCGATGAAGTCTGGTTGCTGCTTAATTTTTCTTTCTTAAAAGCAGCCTAAACGGATCTTCTAGCTGAAGGCTTGACTGCACCAAGAACACTACCGTCACTGTTACCCACATCGACAAATTCAATTTAAGTACTGAATTTGCTTGTGGTCCCCCTTGATTAATAAACATGGGGATTTCCATTTAAAAAAAAATGTAGCCTAGCCAGCTTGGAGGCTTAAAAGGTCTCAAGATTCTTAGCCACATACTGAATGACATCCAGCAGACCTAACCTGGTCAGCTTCATCAAGCTCTCCTTAAACCATTTCTGATGGGTCAGTGAGTCATATCTGCTTCTCCTCCAGGTAATTGAGAGTTCAAGCTCAAATGAATTCACACGAGACCGCCACGCGGTTCGCAAGAGCAAAGAAGCAGATGAACGCCTTAAGCCAGTTTTGGGGGGTTGTTTTGTTCTTTTTCATATCTCTGTTCAATTTTGACCAGAGGAAGATTAAAGTTGAAGCGAGGCTGTTAAGTGGGCCTTTGAAAGATAAGGCAGGAAAAGAGACTATGAATCAGCGTTAGAATACAGAGTGTTCCATACATCTAGAAATTTGGTATATTTTATATGTCTCCAAGTTGGATAAAAAGATAAAATGTTCTAGTCCTTAATGTGTATAAATATATGCATGCATATATTTCATGGTAAAAAGGGGCGTTTTACCTCTTGCCTCAGATATTCAGAATTTTTTGTAGCAAAAAGAAAAAGAAAAAAGACCCATTCTGGCTGACATTAGTAGCGATTTAATCAATAAAAGGTTCACTCTCTTAGATTTGTCCTAAGTGTACTCTGACTGAGAAAAGAAAGAAAGATGGACAAATTGCAATATAGACAAAAAAGAACAAAATAATAATTTTCTTTTGGATATCTAAGGAACTCTCTTCCATGCTGTGCAAATAGTCAAAATTCCTAAATTCTGCTTTGGTTTACTGCTTCAGTAGTTTGCCCTCCAGGATAGTTCAGCATCTCAAAATTTGTAATACAAATGAAAGAAGAAATTAAATGTCCCTCATTAATACAGTGGTGAATTACTCAACATTGAACCAAAGCACATGATCTCATACATAATTACATTTCTTCCTACTGATGTATGGCATTTATTTGGCCCTCATTCTCCTTTCCCACACTTTCTTTTCATCCTTGCTCTACCAGTTTCCTTTATGTAAACTGGAAATACTCTCCTAATATTCCCTAATAGTGCATTGACATAATGCTCTAAAAAATGTAGATTGTCTCTCTTACTTGAGCCATCTGGATTGTGTTACAGAACCCTTCCTCAAAACATCTCTGCTTTGCTCAGGCATGCAGTTACACTTGTAGGTGCAATTAATGGAGCAGGTTATCATCTTTAAAGCATTAAACAGGCTAGTGTTGGAATACATGTTAGAATGTATTTTGTATTGCAACAACTACAGAATTATTCAACCAGTAGTTGGCAGTGTTTAATTTGCATCGATGATTATAATCTATGGTTCCTTTCGTTCTGAGGAGAGTTTCCTGTGACAGTTGAAACCATTAAGCAACAAGGCCCATAGTGACTGTACACTATATGAGTTATTTGATCTGTATGGCATGTAACCATTCTCTGCTACTAATCTGTATGGCTATATAATAATCCTATGCTACCATTTCTATAGAATAAAAGAGAATTTCTAACATCTAGGGGCTGGTAGCTTCTAAAATTGCCTACTTTAAAATGAAACTGCCCATCCTGCAAGAACTAAGAGAACCCCCCCAACCCCCCATGAAGTTTCTTCTGAAAAGCCCCCATAATAAGGACTTTCTTGGTGATGCCATCTCTCTTATGGAATGATTTGTCCCAAAATATACAGATCACACACAGACAGGTGAAAACTTGGTCATAGAAGAAAGCATTTGGTTGAGTCCTAAGATTTCACTAACAGGACTGGCATCATTTTCTATTTGTTCTGCTGATTTTAATCTCTGTACAGAGTGAAGTGGCATAGAAGTAATAAATGAATCCTATGCTACCATTTCTATAGAATAAAAGAGAATTTCTAACATCTAGGGGCTGGTAGCTTCTAAAATTGCCTACTTTAAAATGAAACTGCCCATCCTGCAAGAACTAAGAGAACCCCCCCAACCCCCCATGAAGTTTCTTCTGAAAAGCCCCCATAATAAGGACTTTCTTGGTGATGCCATCTCTCTTATGGAATGATTTGTCCCAAAATATACAGATCACACACAGACAGGTGAAAACTTGGTTATAGAAGAAAGCATTTGGTTGAGTCCTAAGATTTCACCAACAGGACTGGCATCATTCTCTATTTGTTCTGCTGATTTTAATCTCTGTACAGAGTGAAGTGGCATAGAAGTTCCTGCAATAAATGAATCATAGATAAATAAATAATAGCTGCATAACACATATAAATTTATACCATGACATTCTTCAAAGTGAGAAAAACTTTTCCCACTAAATTCCTCTCATGCCACTCGTAGTTATCTTTTCGTACTGGAGCAAGAAAATATGTTTCTGTTTGTAGATGAATGAATATTCTCCCGATTGTGTTACATTCAAAGAGAAACTTTTTTAATAGCTGCGGATTAAATAGAATTTTAAAGTATCATTTAACTAAGGCTCTGATCTGATATACAGTAATATGTATTGTACCAATGCAATTGTTACATCAGAGAAGAAATATTTTGTCAGATAATTGATAATCTCCATATGTATAAAACTGCAGGCTGACCGCCTAGATATATTACTATTATTTTATGCAAATCATAAGGCTTTATAGTTTTATTGTTGTTGTTGTTGTGCTCTAAGATGGGTGGCCATAGAAATCTTATCAATAAATAAAGTAAGCAAACAAGGAATGAATGAATGAATGAATGAATGAATGAATGAATGAATGAATGAATGATAACTTGATGGATGCACCACTGTCTTTCTCCAGGCCCAGCCAGGCAATAAATACCAGAAGTATCCTCAGCTCATGATGAGATGCTACTTTTTTGCTGATGCCTTTGTCTTGACAGGATGTGAAGTGACCATGATTTGTAGATTTACTATAATATCCTTTGACTTTTTTGTCACGTGGATTAGTTGTTTTAAACTTAGCATATACTTATGTGATATTTGTTCAACAAACTTTGGTTTTAAATCTTGGTTTAACAATACTTGAAAATCAGTTTGCATAGTTTGGAGTTTAAAGATGGAGCTGTTTATATGCATTTCTGGAAGCTGATTGCTGTTAAAGAATTATAATTACTCTACCAGTCTCTTCTCTTCTCTTCTCTTCTCTTCTCTTCTCTTCTCTTCTCTTCTCTTCTCTTCTCTTCTCTTCTCTTCTCTTCTCTTCTCTTCTCTTCTCTTCTCTTCTCTTCTCTTCTCTTCTCTTCTTTCTCTTCCTCTTCTCTCTTCTCATCCCTCCCTCCCCTCCCTCCCCTCCCCTCCTCTCCTCCTCTCTCCCCTCTCCTCCTCTCCTCTCCTCTCGCCTCTCCCCTCCTCTCCTCTCCTCCTTCCTCATTGCAGTTTGAGATCTTCCTTGGTCAAGACTGTTAAACATTTGTGAGGCTGACTCATAGTGTCCCCTCTCTCTTTCTTATTCATTGCCCAGGCATCTTGGTGAGCTGGGACCTATTAGTGGCTGTGGTCATTTGGAAGAAGCAATGGAATCTTACAGTAAGCCCAGAGACACTTATGGAGGTGCGATCTCTTGGTTTGGTTCTCCCTGCATTTTTATGGCTTTGAGGGGAAAAGCCACATCAAAGAAGGTGAAATCTTGTATTTAATGCCAGACCCAAACTCACTGCAGTTCTATTAGGTGGTTAAGAGATAAAAGCAGAAGTATAACTATAAGCCTTTCTTTGGGTTTATTTACTAGCCCTTCTTTGCTTTGCCTCTCTGTATGTGTTCGATGCGGCTCCTTTCAGCATGTCATTACTCCAGTAGAAATTGTAACTGGATGTGCATGAGAAACAAGGAGTGATTCTCAGGAAGATTTAAAAGATGTCCATATAGCCAAATTTACAGTGATCCAATAATTTACAGTGATCCAATAATTTACTTTGGGAAAAGGGAACTTTTAAAATAGTAATAATATAAAGAATGGTGTAGTTCTATATCTAGAAGGTTTTTGCTAGTTGAATAAAAAAGTGTGAACTATTATTAGTCCCAATAATATAATTGCTTTGGTAAAATTACTTGGAGTGTCCGTGTCTGAATCAAGCCAGTTCAGAGCAATTCTATGACTAGTGCCAGCAAGCAAATGGAGGCATGGAACAGAAACCCAAATTACATTGTTGACCATGAAGCTGTTTATTCTATAGCAGCAGCAACTGCTGGGGAAGTTGTTGATACAGCAGGTTCTGGCATTCTTGAATGGTAAGGGAGATATGGAGAGAGGGTTTCCTATGGTACTAATCCATGAGGACTTTAGGAGGAATGAGCATGATAAAAAGCAATGCCTTGAAACTGAAATTTGCCCTGGACTCATATTTTTTTCCTGAGCTCTTGCTTGTGCTGAGATGTATTTGGTGGAGATGCATTGGCGCAAAGTAAATATTGCCATAAGAAATATTGGTTCTAAGTTAGTTAAAACACAAATATATTTGAAATCAAAGTGGAAACATCGGGTAGTGTTTAATCATTCTTGTTCATGATTTGCTTCCTTCAGATATTTCCCTTCTTATACTTAACCTGAATTTATATACAGTTTTATAAAGAAATATATTTTAAACAATATCTTCCAGAATTAACAGAAATGGGGGATTCATTTCAGCTCATTAGTACTGTGAAACTATATTAATAATGTGTATCTCAGTTTGTAGAAGTGAAGTTCATGTGTCAAAACATAGGAGATGAAGAGTGAGGCACAACAGTAGACTGGCTGAAATCTACAACAGTTGGGGGTGGGTGGGTGTCTACTCACAATCTCAGATGTTTTTACAACAATACACAGAGTATGGGAAACAAAAAGGGAGAAACTGAAATCCTAATCCAAGAGGACAAATATGGCATCAGACACCATTGAAATTTGGTGGGATTGCACGCATGATTGGAACATAACCCTTAAACATTACAATGTATTCAGGAGGAACAGACACAACTGAAAGTGTCAGAATGTTGTGCTATACATAAAAACAATTTATGCTTTCTATAATGTTTTTCCTCTATAGTTGTTTTTTTCTTAGTTTGCACCTTTAACTTTCTAAAAAAATCTATTAAAAGTTTATATAACAACATCAACAACCACAACAAACTAACAAGAAACAACATGGATATGTCACAAACAGCTTATTCCTAACTAATTATCACCTTTTTACAAACTTATTAACTTAATAGTTGGGGGAGGGCATATCTTGACTTCAGTACAGCATTTAACAATGTCTTTCATGATGTCCTCATTAATAAAATGATTAAATATGGGCTAGATAATGCACCTATTAAATGGATTCATAATTGGCTGAATGATCACACCAAGAAAATATTCATAAATCATACACTTCACATCAGATTGCAGAATAGCATTGAGTAGGACATCATAGGACTCTGTTCTGGATTTTCAGCACAAGCATAGAATAAGAAATCCTTGTTTGGCATGTGAAAAGGATCTGGGTGTACTAGGAGTTCACAAGTTGAATATGGTCAACAGTATGATGCAGTTGCTAAAAGGAAAATGCTATTTTGGGATATGTTAACAAGAGCAGAGAATCTGGTTTACAATAAGAAACTGTCCTACTCTTCTTTGCCTCAGTCAGGCCCTATTTGGAATATAGTGTTGACTTCTGGGATCTTCAGTCTAAAAGGGAATTGGAACAAAGACAAAGAAGAGTTAGAAAGATGGTGAAAGGACTGGTCTCTCTATAGTCAAGTCCTATAAGGAATGGTTAAAGGAATGGGGTATATTTAGCTTTGAGAAGAGATCTTCTGTAGTGAAATCTTATTGCAGTCTCTAAATATCCAAAAAGTTGTCCTATAGAAGAGGGAGTAGACTTGTACTTTGTTTTTCTGGGGGGACAGGACTAGAGCTAGTGTTGAAACTATAAGAAAGTAAAATCAGGTTAGCTATTAGGAAGAATTTTCATTTGTAAGAACTGTCAACTAATAGAATAGATTGCCTCATGAAGTGATATGTTCTCCTTCAATGGAGAAGTTCCAAGAAGGGCTTAGTAGCCATCTGTCTGAAATGCTTTAGCAGAACCTGCATCAAACAGGGAGTTGGAGTAATTCACATTTGAACTTTTCTTCCAACTGTATAATTCTTCAAAAATCCAGCAGTTTAAAATCAGTTGTATTCCCGTAAAAGCTAAGTGTTAAATATGATCTGTTGTGGGGGGTTTTTTCCCTAATTCATCAAAGCTAAGAAAAAAATTATAGAGAAAGTTAATGGATATCGCTAATTTTTGGCTCCAGTTCATAAAGAGTTAGGAGAGAGGAGAAAGAAATGAGGACAAGCAATAATCTTCCCCTTGAAAAATTAATGTTTTGTTATCTAATTGCAGGATATCAATCCATTAACTGGTTTACAAATTTTAGACATGTCTACATTATTTATTGAAAGTGTTCCTGGCAATTACAATAACTATTTTTCACATTATGTCTTTTTTTTTTTTTAAGTATTGCTAAGGCTTGTGTAATCCACAACAGCATAGCAGATGCAAAACATTTTCTGTTAAGTGTTCGGTTGTAAACCTATTGTAACCTTCCATTCAACTAGACAGATCATTAAGATTGTGTTTCAGCTTTGTATACTTGATCTGCCCACTTTCTATTGCTCCATTATTAATGTAATTCACGAGCAGAGCAGTAGTGAAAGGTGCACATTTGCACATGTCACTGTTCTGATTTAAAGCTTCTTTTTCTTGGAGGAGGAGAAGGAGGAGGCGGGAACATTATAATTTTAAAATGGTCGGATCTTCGAGGTTTTAAAACTTGTTGTTTTCTTGTTTGCTTATTTGTTTGTTAGGTTTGTAGGTCACCGAATCCATTGAGACTCAAGGCAGCTTACAAAAAAAACAAAAAAACAATTAATAGCTTTTCTATTTGTATTACACAATATAGAGCAAAATGTCCACATTAATTATGCAGGTAATCCTCAGCTTACAGCCACAGTTGAGCCCAAAATTTCTATTGCTAAGCGAGACAGTTGTTAAGTGAGTTTGCCCCATTTTATGACCTTTCTTGACACAGTTGTTATGTGAATCGCTGCAGTTGTTAAGTTAGTAACCTGGTTGTTAAGTGAATCTGGTTTCCCCATTTGCTTGTCAGAAGGTCGCAAAAGGTCATCACATGACCCTGGGACACAGCAACGGTCATAAATATGAACGAGTTGCCAAGCACTCAAATTTTGATCACGTGATCGTGGGATACTGCAATGGTTGCAAGTGTGAAAACCAGTCATAAGTCACTTTTCCCAGTGCTGTTGTAACTTCGAATGTTACTAAATGAACTGTTGTAAGTCGAGGACCACCTGTATAAACTAGTGTGTAAGCAGTCATTGAGATGGCTATGGAGGAGACATCCAGAAACTATTAGGGTAATAATAGGAGCAAAGGAGTATTAAGTCCAAGGAAGTAGGAAAGTATAGGTAACCCTCAATTTACAACAGTAATTGAGCCCACAATTTCGGTTGCAAGTCATCACAGTCATAAAGTGGGTCATCTCATTGTTGGTCATTAAGTGAATCCATGGTTCACTATGGGGTATTTTTTGCCAGAAACTAGAAGTAAACACCAGCCATAAATTATGGTCATATGACTGCAGGATGCTGCAAACAGCTGTAAACTTGGGACTGAACATCTGAATTTCAAACCCAGGTTGTAAATCCTTTTTCAAGGTCCATCCTAACTTTCACTGGTCATTAAGCAACCGGTTGTAAATCAAGGACTACCAGTATTAGAAAAATGTTCAGTTTGGCTCCTCCCAATTTGCTGGTGTGTAAGAGAGAGGGAAGGACATAGAGGCATAAAATAATATTTTTTGACCAAGGTAAATTGTTTGCAGATAGATTGCACAGGTAAAGGAAAAAATAGCTTCCATTTTGAGAGTGAAACATGAAAAGATGGAAGGAAGTTTTGGAACTAGTGTCATTTTTTTTAATACTAAATTTTCAGAAATCCAAACTATTTTTTATTTAGAGTGCTTCTCTGCAGCTTCAGCCATCTGATTCTAAGTGGCCCCACAGTGAGATAGGCAGCAAACAAATTTAACAATATGAATAAATAAACAATATTTACAAATCTGTAACAACAATAATCAAAATGTTATCAACAATTATTGTATCAAAATCCTTAAAAATACAAATAAATGTGCATTTGTGCAAATCATTTGCCTTCATGCTCATAACTGCATTCAGAGAAGAGAAAATAAGAGGATGGGAAAAAGTAGAAGAAATGCACATGCTATGTCATCGACATATCCACCAATGGAGCAGAAGTTTTTAATAGTGGGATATTATCTACTTTGCCATTCCAGACAAAACACTGAAAAATTGTCTCTAGAGCAAAAATGGAACATAATAATTTCTCTGTGCTTCTGAGCCCCACAATATGAAGGTTCATATTAAAATTCATTCATGAAGCTCTTAGTTATAAGGCTTCAGTAGGTAAGAGTATGAGTAGGTAAAAGTAAGAGTCTACTAATGCCACAGGTTAAATTAGGAAGTAAAAAAACATTTTGGTTGCCACAATGTAAAAAAGACGTTCAGACTCTAGAAAGAGTAAAGAGAAGAGCAACAAAGATGGAGGCTAAAACATATAAAGAACGGTTGCTGGAATTGGGTATGTCTAGTTTAATGAAGAGAAGGACTAGGGGTGACATGATAGCAGTCTTCCAATATCTCAGGGGTTGTCACAAAGAAGAGGGAGTCAAGCTATTCTCCAAAGCACCTGAGGCAGGACAAGAAGCAATGGATGGAAACTAATCAAAGAGAGAAGCAACCTAGAACTAAGGAGAAATTTCCTGACAGTTAGAACAATTAATCAGTGGAACAACTTGCTTCCAGAAGTTGTGAATGCTCTGGAAGCTTTTAAGAAGAGATTGGGCAATCATTTGCCTGAAATGGTATATGTTATGTCCTGGGACTGCTGAATGACTCAGCAGACTCAGGAGGCTGCAGAAGGCCCGGGCAATCCACGTGGTTGCCCGGGACCAGACAGGCTGTCTTCAGCCTTGTGCGCATGCGCAAGGCGGGAGACTAGCCTTGCATTGATTGGTTGATGCTGTCCCTTGCAAGGGGCTATAAAAGGCCATGGCGCCATTTTGTCTTCTGTTCTGTTCGTGATCTCAATAAAGACTTGTGTTTGTTACTCCTGCCTCGCCTCGATGTCTCTTCGGCTGAAACAACATTGGCGACGAAGGTGGGATCCGCTGCAAGAAGAAACAGGAGAAGCTAGGCTGACTTACCAAAGGAGGCCTGAAGCGCTGAGAAGTTCGGCGTCCGGTGGAAGCGATTGCCTGCCAGTACGAAGACGCTGGAGGTGAGCTCGTCTTCAAGGGACCCCTTCTCATTCCTTGCAGCGAGAGGCATCGAAGAGGTTACAGGCTGTAAAGATGTCAAAGCTGGGCCGTTTGTCAGATTTTGACACGTCTCACCCTGAGCGCTGGAGTTCTTACGTGGCTCGGGTGGAGAATTACTTTAGAGTTAATAAGATCCAGGAAGTTGCCTCAAAGCTGCTACATTGCTGTGTGTCTGTGGGCAAGAGACTTTTGACATTGCAGAAAATCTTGTAGCCCCAGCACCATTGGAATCAATTGCATACACCGATTTGAAGAGGATGCTGCGTGGGCATTTTGAACCCAAGCTATCAGTAATTGCTTGGAGGCATGCATTTGAGCAGAGAGATCAAAGGCCTGGTGAGTCTGCCACGGACTTTGTTGCTGCCTTAAGACAAGCAGCTAGGCAGTGTGCTTTCACGGATCTGGAAGAGAGACTCCAGGATCGTTTGGTTTGCAGACTGCGAAGTTGTGAGCTACAACAGAAACTTTTTGCAAAGGAAGATGTATCTTCCAAGATGCGCTGAGAGAGATTGCAGCTGATGAAGCAGCAGGCGGCGCTGTGAAGGCCCTGCGGCTTGCCCGGAACCCCCCAGCGGTGGTCTCAATCCATCAAGATGTTGCTCGAGAGGCATCCAAATCGGATCCAGAGGAAGAGGTGGACAGGCTTCAACAGGCCGAAGTGAAGAAGCCTCAAGGGCACAGAGAAAGAGCAGCAGCATCCCTTCGGTGTTTCGGCTGTGGAGGATGCCACAAGCGAGCTGATTGCCGGTTTCGCTCCGCTACCTGCCGGGGATGTGGCAGGCAAGGCCACATTGCATCCATCTGTTTGGGTCTCCAGAAGGAATGGTCTACAATAGAATTGCCTCTGAAAGGTACCAAGGTCCCCAGCCAAAATAGGGTGGGCTTCTGCGCGTCCTGTAGGGGCATTTTCAAAACTGGGGTTCATAGGCCTCTAAAAAAGAAACTTCGCCTTGACGTGAAGTTGCAAGGGGTTCCCTTGTCGATGGAGCTGGACACCGGGTCCGCTCTATCAATCATCTCCTTAGACACCTTTAATAAGGTTTGCCACAGAAATGGCCTTCGAGTCAAACTCAGGCCTTCAAATTTAATCCTCACTGACTTTCAAAATTCGAGGGTCAGCGTGAAGGGGGAGGCCACAGTCAGAGTGCAGCGTAAGAGTTTTCAAGGACTGCTAGATGTGGTGGTAGTTGGGGGTGATCGCACGAGTCTTATAAGACTCGATTGGTTCGAGGCCCTTGGGATCCAAGTGACTGGGCTGCACAATCGGCAAACGTCAGGCCTTGCAGATGTTTGCAAGGAGTTTGCGGATGTGTTCAGTGCAGAGCTTGGTTCGTACAAGGGGCCTCCCATTGCCTTACGTTTGGACCCAGCCATCACACCCATTAGAATCAAGCCCAGAAGGGTACCTTTTTTTCTTGAAAAGCAAAATAGATACAGAGCTGGACAAGCTGATCCAGCAAGGCATTTTAGAGCCTGTGGACTCTAGTCCATGGGAAACCCCTATAGTCACGCCACTGAAAGCCAATGGAGAGGTCCGGATTTGTGCGGACTATAAATGTACACTTAATAGAGCATTGCAGCAGCATGCCTATCTGGTGCCAGTGGTGAGCCACATTTTGGCCTCCCTCAAGGGGGGGGGCGGATCTTTGCAAAGCTGGATTTGGCTCAGGCCTATCAACAGTTACCTGTTGATGAGGCAACGGCTGAGGCCCAAACAATTGTGATGCACCGAGGGGCCTTTAAGGTAAAAAGGCTGCAGTTTGGGGTTAATGTAGCCCCTGGCATATTCCAAAGTGTGATGGAGCGAACGCTCTGTGGTATTCCGGGGGTCTGTCCCTATTTTGATGACGTCCTTGTTGCTGGGAAGTCATCTGTGAACTTAGCTGATTTGCTGCGTTTCTGCCAAGCAGGGCTGAAGCTGAAGCAAAACAAGTGTAAAATTGGAGTCACCTCCACTGAGTTCTTGGGATTCTGTATCGATGCTGAAGGCATCCATCCTTCAGAATCCAAGCTTCAAGTGATTCAGCAGGCCCCAAGCCCCCAGTCGAAGAGTGAGCTTCAAGCCTTCCTGGGGCTGTTAAATTTTTACCATTCATTCCTTCCCCACAAGGCTGCAGTGGCTGAGCCATTACATGGGCTCTTGGACAAACAAGCTCCATGGAAATGGACGGAGGTCCATGAAAGGAGTTTCACAGAGGTCAAGGCCTTGCTCTCTTCAAATGCGGTATTAGCCCATTTTAATGAGCAATTGCCTGTGTGCATAGCCTGTGATGCATCCCCTTATGGGGTTGGGGCTGTACTGAGCCATCTCAAGGCTGATGGGACACAAGTCCCTGTGGCCTACTACTCTAGGACTCTCTCATCTGCAGAGTGTAATTATGCACAGATTGATAGAAAAGCTTTGGCAATAGTGGCTGGAATAAAGAAATTCCACGATTTCTTGTATGGCCGCCATTTCATGGTTTACACAGATCATAAACCTTTGCTGGGCTTGTTTACAATAACAAAACAAACCCCACACATTATATCTCCTAGAATGCTGAGATGGTCAATTTTCTTGTCAGCATATGACTACACCCTGGTTCACAAACCAGGTAAAGAAATGGGCCATGCAGATGGTCTCAGCAGATTACCTCTACAGCAGATAGAGGCAGATCCTGCTCCTGCTCTTCACATTCTTTCCATTCAGGAATTGCCTGAATCTCCCCTCAATGCTAGGGACGTGGCTGCAGAAACTGCCACTGATCACACGCTTACACGCGTGCTGACATGGGTGTTGTCAGGATGGCCTGACACGTGCCCGGGTGCAGAATTCCAAGGGTTCTGGCAAAGGAAGCACGAGCTGTCTACTTTCAAGGGGTGTCTCCTGTGGGGTAGCCGGGTAGTCATCCTGGCCTCATTCAGGACTAGAGTCTTGCTCTCTCTGCATGAGGGACATCCGGGAATAGTCCGGATGAAGGCGCTAGCACGTAGCCACCTCTGGTGGCCTGGGCTCGATAAAGAGATCGAGGCCCAGGTGCATGGGTGCCAAATCTGCCAACAATCAAGGCCAGAAATGCCCCAGGCCCCTGTACATAGGTGGGAGGAGACACATACACCATGGTCGAGGGTACACATCGACTACGCTGGGCCTTTTTAGGGGCAATTCTTCCTTCTCCTCGTGGACAGCCATTCCAAGTGGCTAGAGGTTGTTCCTGTTTCCTCCACTACTACTGCCAGGACCATCCAGGTGCTGAGAGGCATCTTCGCCTCACATGGTCTTCCAGATGTCCTTGTCTCAGACAACGGACCCCAATTCACATCTTCTGAGTTTCAGGGTTTCCTTCAAGCCAACATGATCGGCATGCCACATCTGCACCGTTTCATCCAGCTTCCAACGGTCAAGCTGAGCGTATGGTGTGTACTACCAAAGATGCTTTAAAGAGAATCACTCATGGAAACTGGCATCACAGGTTAGCTGACTTTCTTCTTTGTCACCACACCACACCTTGCACTGCCACTGGGAAAAGCCCAGCTGAACTCCGCTGGGGTCGTAGACTCATCACTAAGCTGGACAGGTTGCACCCTGACCGGGTGGCTTCATAGGTGTCACAACCACGGGCACCTAGGAGACTACAGGTGGGCGATCCGGTCTGGGCAAGGAACTATGGACCTGGACATCTCTGGGTGACAGCAGTGGTATGCAAGGTCTCTGGGCCATTGTCATACAAAGTGGCCTTGGATGATGGTCGTGTGATCAGACGTCACATTGACTAACTGCGCTGGAGGCTTTCCAGCCATTCTTCCGCCCCTGGCTCTGCTCTGGGGGGGGGGAGGACCACAATTATGATTGTGGACCACAGTCTCTCTGCCAAGGTGGACCTTCAAATGTTCCTGCACATGTTCCTGAAGGAGGTTTTGCCATGGAGGCGGCTCCTGACTCTGGCACAGACACCGGGTCGTTGGGACATTGCAGTCAATCAGTTCCTCAGGCCACTCCAGCTGCTGGTCTTGGGCTCGAAGGGCAGTGTTCCCAAGAGGGGTCCATTGTGGATTTGGGGAATTCCACCCCACCACTGGACTTGGGAAATTCCACCCCACCAAGGAACTCTGGTTTGGGTTTAGCGGATCCAGCCAGACAGCAGTCTGAAGGGTTGCCTGGGTCTTGGGGGCATCAAAGTCCTGGCTTGCCTAGCCCAACAGGCGAGGTGGCACGCCAGGCACCAACACTGGCTCCAAGAAGGTCAGAGAGGGCCAAAAGTCCACCCAAGCATCTAAAGGACTATGTGAGGTTCCTCTCAAGTATTAGGGAGGCTTACTAGTTCTCTAGAACTCTGGACACTCATAGAAGGGTGTTCTATTGATAACCTGAAACAATATGAGGTATAAGGGTCTGCCTGTGTGCAGGCATAATTGTATTAGAATTAATAACATGATAATTGAACAAAAAACATGTATATGTAGGTTGTTTTTAAACTATAAGTATTCACTTATTGTTTTATCCAAGGGGGGAGGGGTGTTATGTCCTGGGACTGCTAAATGACTCAGCAGACTCAGGAGGCTGCAGAAGGCCCGGGCAATCCACGTGTTTGCCCGGGACCAGACAGGCTGTCTCCAGCCTTGTGCGCATGCGCAAGGCGGGAGACTAGCCTTGCATTGATTGGTTGATGCTGTCCCTTGCAAGGGGCTATAAAAGGCCTTGGCGCCATTTTGTCTTCTGTTCTGTTCGTGATCTCAATAAAGACTTGTGTTTGTTACTCCTGCCTCGCCTCGATGTCTCTTCGGCTGAAACAGAACAGTATAGAGTTTCCTGCCTGAGCTAGGGGTTGGACTAGAAGACCTCCAAGGTCCCTTCCAACTCTGTTATTCTATTATTCCAGAAGAAAGCAATGGTAAATAGTTTCCATATGGGCCCAAGAAAATTGCATGGATAGGCAGCTAAGATCAACTTGAAAGAGACTTGATATTTTGCATATCTTTTGATTCTCAACACTTGATTTCACCTGTAAGATGGATCTGTGAATCTTCCTGAAGCAAGAATTTAGATTATATTGGAGATTAGATAGATAGATAGATAGATAGATAGATAGATAGATAGATAGATAGATAGATAGATAGATAGATAGATAGATAGATAGATAGATAGATAGATAGATAGATAGATAGATAGATGATAGATAGATAGATAGATAGATAGATAGATAGATATTAGGACATTCTTGATGTATTTCTCTTTTACTCTATACATAATTTGGTGGTCTGATCTATGCCAGAGCTGGCTGAAGTGAGGAAAGAAAGAAGAGGAAAGATGATATTCTTTATGTCAGACTTTTGGGGAGGTCTGTGATGTCATGAAAAGGGGGAGGATAACTGCAATGGATTAGATAAAAGTGAAAGAAAGAAGGAGGAATTTATGTATTGCACCTAACCAGAATATAAAAATCAGCTGCCTCACATGGTAGAGGCTTGTTATCCTTGTCTGTTTATGTCTCTTCATTGTAACCCTATCCTGAGCAATGGGAAACCATAAAGATTAGACTTTCCCAACTCTTGCCTCGTTGCCTGCCGTATGTGAATTGTACTCTGAATGCGAGAAACCTTGTCTGCCCCCTATTGCATAGCCCCTCTGAAGCCTGACCTCTTCAGAGACCACACAGGGAAGTTTCTGGAGGAGAGAAGGTTTTGAAAACTGACAGTTTATGAAATTCCTTTCCTATATGCTTATGGAACCTCTTTAAGTTTGAGAGGGAGAGAAAGAAAGTGCAGACCCTTCTCTGGGGGAAAGTCAGAGTTCAGGAGATCACTTGCTTTCACAAACATTCTTTACTGAAAGGGGAGGGAGTGGAACTAAAGAAAAATAGAGATGTAGATGATGGATTTAATTTCCAATTTTGGCTTAGAAAAGAGGAAAGAGTAATCCACTGGGAGGGAACAGTTCACAGGGCTAGTAATACAATATAGAGCCTTTGCCAGCAAAGGAACCCATCAAATGCCCATCAAGGTTTTTCTGGCTCAGGAAAGCAGTGGAATGATGTCTAAAGACCATTAATTTAAAATCAATCCAGCAGGAGGAACACACACTACTGTTCATGAAGTGTAAATTTCAGTTTATGGACCAGGGTTTCATTCATTTGGCTGTACCTGGTCTGTTTTGCTACAAAGGGTAAAGAAAGGACAGTAATAAATCAGACCCCTTTTCTCATTCAAACCTTGATTTTTTTTCCAATCTCAGACTTACAGGGAAATCACATACCTCTTATACAGTCCTATTTCATCAGAATGTCAAAAGCAATGATACAACTCTATACATATCTCTTAAAAATAAACACAATTGAAATCAATGGGTGCAGTGGACATGAAATATCTTTTAAAAGGAACTTTTTCCAATTACTGTAGAAGCTGAACATTTTAACAAACATTTTAATATCAGTGATAACAAAAATAGAATCAAATGTATTATTAGCAGAGAAACAAAATGTTGAAAACAAATCTTTATAAGCTAAGGAAATTCAGCATTAAGAGGACTGAAAAGATATCTAATAGTGTTTGAACTTCAGCATATAATATCACATTTTGAAAAGCACTATAAAGATCAGGACTAAGATTACTATATCTGGGTTACAAAAAAAAAGTAGACGGGCACCACACGCACAAGAAAAATACAGAAAGCTCTAAGTCAGTGCTGCCGTTTTAGTCTGATTTTTTTGTAGCCTAAATATGGTAGACTTAATCAGAAGGTTTATAAAGGAAGACTGAAATCACTTAAAGAAGAGTATTAGACAAGTGAATATTATTTGTTTCAAAAAGTTCAGAAATTTGGCAACATGGAACCAACCATAATTTATAAGAGTTAAAAGCAGGTGGTTTGGAAATGTTTAATTTCCAGGAAAAAATAACTGTTTCTTGTTATTTGGCTTGTATAGTATGTGAATACATTTCTTCTGTTAGCGTTCGGTGATTTTGATAAAATGAATATGCAGTTTGGATCTTACTTTTATCATTGTACAGATCTTCCTAGGATAGCTTTCTTTGTAATCCTAGGAATGGCCAGCAAGAGTCAGATGAATTTCTGTGCTCCAGGTTCACTTTCTCCATGCTCAGTCCCCCTTCTTTTGCACAGATTTAGTTGTTCTGGAAACTAGCCAATATGTGGAATGAGAAGATTGTAACCAACTCAAATCATAACAAATAATCATAAACCCTGATATGATATCTTGCTCTAATGAATTGGGATCTCATTCTTATTAATGGTGTCTTGTTTTGGTTCATCTTCATTTTTTCTCCTTTTATATTTAGATAGACACAACTTGCCTGAGTTATTGATGGGTGTAGTTAGAGCACGCCTTCAAATAGTATTCTGTATGCATCTGCAATGACAGACTTCCCAAAGGTACTTTTTCCAAAAGGCAACTGGATTTTCTTGGTTATTTTTTTTTTGAAAATGTTTCATTTCTCATCCAAGAAGCTTCTTCAGTTTCTTGGATGAGAAGTGAAACTTTTCAAAGAAAAAACCAAGGAAGCCCAGTTGCCTTTTGAAAAAAAGCACTTTGGAGACAATCATGACCTAGATGATTAAGAATCTCCATAGATATTCTGCAATGATAGGGTTGCAAGGCCCATAGATTAAAGGCAAAGCACATGCTTTGCCTGCAGAAGGTTCCGTATTTAATTCTGGTACCTCTAAATATGGTTGAAAAGGTATGAAATCCATTGCCACTGTGTTGCTATAATTCAGAATAACCCAGTACCTTCCTATGAGTCTAAACAGAGTTCTTCTCTCAACTCCACTGTGGATAGATTAGGACTCTGAAATCAACTCACTAGTGTTTCATTTGTATTAAAGCTTGCTCCTAAGCATTACCCAACAAAAAGATTGTTTGTTTGCTTTTATGCATGCAAGGCAATGCAGAGGCTCTGCTGGAATGGTCTTCCATCTAGTTATACTAAACATTTTCTTCCTTGGTTCCTACCTCTACTTTTCTCTCTCTCTCCTCCCCCCACTATTTTTTTTTTAATATGATTGTGGACTAATTGCCACTAGGGATTTGTGTCATTTTTTTCATGTTGTAGCAAAGAAAAATGAAATTCTGATACAGCAGCAGAAAGCCTTAGCAACTGCACTGTGCTGAAGAAGCATGATGACCTTCTTGCCTGCCTTCCAGTCTGCAAATGAAGTCATACAGCTGTCTCTTCAAGGGAGATGCAAAGCTGTAGTTCATTCCATTCCAGAGGGTGGAGGTAGAATTCACAGCGGAACTGGGAGATGTGGAAGGGAAATTTCATGAGGGAATCCGGATGAGTAAGTTTTGTTTAGTTGGGGGTAGAATGTCCCACATGGAAGGACATGAACTGTTTTAGGATAAGATTAAATTAATTGCTCTTGTAAGTGCCCAGTCTGTTAGTAACTCCCCTCTAAACTGGGTTTTCTAAATGAATTGAACCAGTAAAGTATGTGTGGCTCTCATTCTTGCAAGTTTACTTTTTCTCATTTGCTACAATCTCCCTATTTCAACTTACCAAACATGGGTACATACTCCAAAACCAAGGGATAATGAAACTCCCTTGAGTCATTCATTCTGTTATTATATCTTGTTTACAATCATTAAGTGGTTTGCTGGATTTAGTTATTTTTTGTAAGAAAAATCTGGCATCAGGGTGGTCCACTGGAAATTGGTTTGATAGATTATGGTCCACCTTCTGCACATCCTGAATTAAAAACATTGTTTCTGTACAATCTTTCCAACCCAAGTGATCACTGTGAATAACTTGAAGCTGAATGTGTTCTACCAACTATATATTATGTATATAAATATAAGCAGTTCTTTGATGTGTGTTTGTGTGCAGTCTTGGGCCAAAATATCTTGACTGCTGTCATTGTTTCTCATTGTTTTGTTGGTTATGAGTCAGTGAAGAAGGGTAAATCTGTGTATGCTTCTCTAAACATATGCATCCTGGTTTACAAGTTTGTCTAATGATCATTTGTTACAAAAACTGTAATGTACATTATTTAAATATAAGCATTTTTAGAATTTAGAATAGAATAGAATAGAATAGAATAGAATAGAATAGAATAGAATAGAATAGAATAGAGCTGGAAGGGACCTTGGAGGTCTTCTAGTCCAGCCCCCTGTTCAAGCAGGAGACCCTATATCATTTCAGACAAGTGGGTGTCCAGTGTCTTCTTTAAAACCTCGAGTGATGAAGCACCCACAATGTCTAAAGGCAAGCTATTCCACTGGTTAATTGTCCTCACTGTTAGGAAGTTTCTCCTTAATTCTAGGTTGCTTCTCTCCTTGATTAGTTTCCATCCATTGTTTTTTGTCTTGCCATCTTGTCTTTTAGAGAAACGTTTCTCTAATATACATTTCTACCTGCATTGCAAAGTCTAACAAACTGTGTATTTAAAATAATAAATAGGTTTTGGTTCTTTCATGTACTAGTTCAAAAAATGTGAAATTAGACAAATGCACATATATACTGTAGGTACAAAATATATTAGATTTCTAATCACAATATGCTTTAACGTAGTCAGAATGATTTTAGGTAGTATTCTTCCTTGCACTTGAAGAGGCCTCTTGAGTAACTGCAGTTTGAAATAAAAGCTTCAGACTAACATCACTTTCTTGCTCCTTAGTAGAACAATGGGCACTTATCTTGCAGGTAAGCCCATTCCAATATGAAATACAAACTTTGTAAACTCAGTGAAATAGATCTAGTGGAGAATCTAAACTCCTGAACAATAAATCAGTGGCTTAGTTCACATTCTGAAATAAGCAACATTTATAAATATTCAATAAAAAAGCCACCATAATACTCATATTGTATTGAATCATAAAGCCAAACCACACACTAATCTGAAATTGAGCAAGATGTATTAGGAATTAACATGATATATGAACTAAGCTAATGTAAAGGAATATTCAGATCCTTTTCAAACATTATCATTTTAATGTATAACTAAGATTCTAAGGCTTGGCCTAAACATGTGGAATATGTTTGTAACTGATCAGCATTTGGCTACCCAGGTAATTAGGACTGGATGTGGTATTAGATATTTAACAAATGACAGTCCCAGAATCATCACTATGCAATGTTCTAATTATATCCTCATCATTTCCTGATTCTTCTGAGAACTGGAAATGTGGACTAAACAACACTGTATCATAGATAGTCCTTCCTAGGCTCCTTGAATCTAACAATCAGACAGTTGAGTGTCTTAGCCTTATGGCAGTGGGGGACTTCAACTTATCTTCTTTCGTGCAAAATAGGAAATGACCCACAGGTTAATGATCACTGTGGTGGCAGTGTACCTGACGCAGACCATCAACAGTCCCAACACATAGTGAAGATTGAATATTAGATCTCCAATTGATTTTGAAACAGTGGTGACATAATCTGGATGTGGGGAGATATTAATATTACTTCCATGTCATGTTCAGACTGCTCTTAGATTACTTTGGAGTTTTGCATGGTTACTCTCCACTGCAGGGAGGTAGGACCTCTTTGAGTGCTCTGCCCTGGAAGCCTATAGATTTCAGAGGCAGCTTGCGGTTGTTTTTGAGGTTCTGATATATGATTTGCAGAGGCCTTAGTCACCTCTTGGAATGAAAGGTTGACAGTGATCATGGACTGGATTGTGTGTTGCATCCTTTCTTTTCATACAGACCAGAGATCTCCCTGGTTTTCAAAGGAACACCAGGAGTTGAAAGGGCAGGCCTAGAGCATTGCTGGAGGAGGACAAAGGGACCATGGAGGATGAAGTTTCATGGAATAGATCATGAAGAGGCATATCTAGCTTGATTATTTGGGAGGAAATTGAGCCTATTTGTCCCAAGGAAGTAGAGAAAGGCTTCAGAACCCTGAGCACTAGTCTCCTTGATGTCTGAGTGGACTTGGATACCATTGATCATGGTATCCTTCTGCAGTGGCTCAGGATATTAGAAATGAGAAATATGGTGCTGTGCTAGTGCTCTTTCTTCCAGGATTATTTCCACTTGGTGTTGGTGAGGGGGAGATGTCTAGTCGAAACTTCTGCTTTGCAAAGACCCAAGTTCTCTCCCACTCTTTTATTTAACATCTATATAATGCTTTCAGATGAGGTCAGGTGAAATGTATGAGCAGGGAAATGTATGAGCACTTCAGTATGCCCATGTAACTGGGTGAACTGCAGTGACTCCCAGTAGACGTCTCGGAAATTTCAAGGTGCTAGTTGTCACCTATGAAGTACTTCATGGCATAGGTTGGATTATTTGTGGGACTATCTTCTCCAATTATTTCTGCCCATCCCATGAAATTCAACAGCATAGGCATATTTCAGAGTCTCTCAATTAAGTAATATTGCCTGACAGGGCTTAAAAAATTAAGACTATCTCTATGTTTACTCTGTAGAATAGCATACTGCTCAAGATTTAGATAGTCCTGAAACTGTTGGCTTTCTATAAAAGGTTGAAAAGTTCACTTTTTCCATAGGCATTGAAGTGAGCTCATTTTTCAGGCAGTTGGGGATATGAATACTTGTATTGCCTTAGTGGGGAATGTTTGGGATTTTTTTCTTTTTATTGGTAATTTCAACTTTGTCCAGAGTCATATATGGAGTGGTCATTCATGTAGATCAAATTAATTAGTCATTCATAAAGCATCTAAACAGTGATGATCTGAGAATTCAACACATCCACCATAATTCACAGTTATACATACAGAATGGAAATTCTTGCCTGATTGCCCAACTACACATCATACAGTATATTATGTGTTTGAGAATCACCTGATAAAGGGCAATTCTTCCTTTAGGTAAGAACTTTATTCCCTCTATGCACATACATCTTTATGTGCCTTGGGCATGTGTATATTTATGAGTACTTCACAAAATGTTTCAAATCTGAAACATTTCAAATTAAAATATTTTGCATATTTCGGTTTAGTGGTCAGTGGAAGAAAAAGCCAGACATCTGTAAAACTTGCCTGCTGTAAACCTCATGGCATAAAGTGGAATTTTGCTCCGGGTGAAAAACCATTATATTCACATCAATTGTTTTCCTTTTGAAACCATAAAATGGGAGTGGTGAAGTTCAGACACAAAGCAAAATAAAAACAAAACAAAGGCTGGTGTCAGCTTTCTGGATAGGCATCCTTCTTAACAGAAATTAAATTCATAACAAAACAAACAAACAATGGAAGATGAAATCATATATCAGTTGGAAATGTACACATTTTCTAAATTTTCAATCAATTTACATTAAGCAAGTTTAGCTATCCCACTATGCATTGGTGTGCCAAGAGTAAATTTTTCACAATCTGCAAACCCATCATGTACATCGATATTCCTTTTCTTGATTTGAAATACATCCTATTTCCTCACTTTCCTAAACTAGTATATGATGGTTTTCACTGGTCTTATGAATTGGGAATTAAAATCAAACCATAGTTTCTTGTGTAATCATGCCAGATGAGTAGAAATAATAGTTTGTCAGTTCAGGAAAAAGGGATAAATTATCCTTTATCAAACTCTAGACAAGGAGAGAGAAAGCCTTACTTCCCCTGGAAGATGGAGGAAAGGACACATCCTCGAAAGGTTTAGTCAGAACATCAAACCATGGTTTATAGAGAAGTTGGGTTTGTTTATAGTTACGGAATTTCTGATTCTTCTCTAATCTTATAGATTTCACTTTTATAGAGTATACTTAAGAGCTACAAGGATTCCTGGAAGGCTGCAAATCAGATATTTTTTCTTTCACTGCCTCCAACTCACTATTATCACTAGATGGCAATATATCCCTATATAGGTTACCTATTCCCAAGCTGGCAGCCAAACATTTCAGTTCTAGTTCATCTTTTACCAGTAATATCATTTCAGTCCCATAGCAAGTGAGTACTAGATCTGGGCCAGATTCAAATGGAGATGAGCAACCATCCCTCATCACGATACAAAAATCGGAGTTTAAAAGTAAAGGCAAAGAACATGGGCTAGAACTTCCTAAGTTGAGAATGGATATCCTGCAGAAGGTCATGGAGAATTTAAAAAGTTAAGATCCTGTAGGTCTTTCAGATTCAGACAAACAAGCAGGTACTAGCCAATCAACCAGATATTGTAGTAGTTGATAAGAAGCAGTGGTGATAGATGTAGCAGTGCCAAGTGACAGCAATATCAGGAAGAAGGAATATAAAAAAACTGGAGAAATACCAGGGTCTGATTTGGTTAAGTAGCGCTTTTATTTTAGTTTCATGAGGAAAAAAAACGTAAAAATCTTTCAAAGAAGAACATTTTGGAAAAGCTCATAGATGTACTATTTTTTGCATTTCTTTAGTGCGAGATGTCCAAGTATGAAATCTTTGGTATGAGATTCCATGTCTATAGCCTTACTCACTGGCTTGCCACCCTGTAACTAATAACTCTCCCTATTGGGTATTTGTTATTTCTAAAAAAGGAATCCTGCTTCCTAGGTAGAGGGAATGGAGAATTTTTTCTTCCCTGTGAGAAATTCAGAAAGAGCACCCACTTAATTTATCTATTAGCACATTTCTTGAAGAATTTTAAAAGGCCATTTCATCTAGTGGTGCTCAGGGAAAAGCCAGATGGACCACTCCTTTTGAAAGATCTTGGACTCTTCTCTTTAAGCATTTGAGCTTGATTGGTTTGGAAAGGGTTTGTTATTGTGATTCCTGGTTTTTGGGGGGAGAAAAGTCTGTGTCCCCCACATGTCAGATCTTGCTATTTCCAAACACCTGAACTGCAGGAATGAGTGAATAGGCAATGCAGTCTCCTACACCAAATAACAGTTTATTTTCAGCTTATCTCCCAAATGAGCCTTCTCTTGTATTTTGTCATTAGATATCATTTCCCCCCCCCCTATTATTATCAGATCTCTCCATCTTTCCGATTTCAGTCTTCCAGGATCAGGGGCCATTTTAATCTATTATTCTGTTTGAAAGCCATCTTGACAACTTTTTAAAGATCATATAGCTTTTTTGTTCTTTAGGGTCTTTCCCCTTCTCTGTCCTATTCCTTTCTTCTCTCTCATTATGCTCCATTTTCATTGTTTGTCAAACAACGGGATGCTGCAGTTGATATAGTTCATAGGTTATTGTAAAGTCTCACGTACTTAAACATTCTATTTTGAGTCAAGAATGGGATTACTTTTTATTACACGACACAGTATGGACACAACAATGCAGTGTAAGTCTGACAACTATAGTTTTCACTTGCTTTTTTATAACTATCACCTTGCCCTCACTCAAGAAGTAGAAAAATCAGTGTTGTTCAAATGCCTTGGCCTATAACTTCTGCAATTCCTAGCTATTGACTTTTATAATTGTGACCAATGGGAACTGATCTAAAATATTGCCTATTCTGCTATACTGGAATTCTATTTGATTGGAATATATTATTCCGTAGTTCTAAAAACTATAACAACTGAACTGCAGTGCTTTATAGTATGAGGATCAATGCATGTTGTTATGGTTATTATTTTCAGCCTCCAGGAGCAAAGCAAACTGATCTACACTGATTCAGGCTGCCAGCCCTTCTAACTTGACTGCCAGAAAGCTAACATTTTCTAACTTAACTGGCAGCAGCTATCTAGGGCAGTGTTTCTCAAGCTCAGCTACTTTAAAATGGGTAAACTTCAACTCCCAGAATTCCCCAGCTAGCCCCGGGCTGTCTGGGGAATTATGGCAATTGAAGTTTACACATTTTAAAGTAATTGAGGTGGAGAAACGTTAGTTTAGAGTTTTTGATCCATTGCTTCCAAGACATTCCAGAGACTGAACAGAGACTTTCTGTAGGCAAAGACTATGCTGGATCCCTAAGTTGTACCTCTTTCCCCAAATCCTGAGCTAGACAAAAAATGTCAGTACCTCCTCTTCAGCTTCTGTTCTATTACTGGGAAGTTTTTGCTGCCAGATTTTTTTTTTTTTTTTTTTGGTCTGGAAGAAAAAAAGAAGCCGAACCAGTGTTGAAAGTAGCTAAGCTGCATTGAGGAATACATATCCTTCTCTTGGTGCACATTAACATTTAGAGAGAATGTGTTTTTCTGAAATTTGTGTGGGGTTGCCCAGTTGCCATTCAGTTGCTTTCTTTGGTTGCTTTCCAGAAAGGTCCATGAGAATCTATTGCAGAGAAGGCAGAACAGTAAAAGTCAGCCAGGCTGAGTTTACTAAGTAAAGCCTGGTGTTACAATGGTGATTATTTGGGTATTTCATTTTTCTCTGAAACTTTAGCTGTGGGACATGGCTGGAGACAAGACACCAGACTAGATGGACCAGTGGTCTGGTCTCTTATGAAAAAGCTGAACTTCTTTGAAACTGATGAGGGCCCTTCCAAACCACAAATTATTTCCAGAAACTGAGGGAGAGCTTTGGTGAATGAAAGAGGGAAGGATTGCACATGGCACGATTGCTGCAGAAGGGAAAAATGACTTTGAGGTGAAGTCATTGTGCAGAAAACAAGCTGCTTTCAACCTCCTTTTACCAGAACAGTTTGGATGCAGATCTACTTCATCAGGACCATTCACTAGAGATGCATACGAACCACATGGGGGGTTGAGCTGAAAAAGCAACAAAACAAGATGCCAGTATCTGAAAATCTCAGAAAGGCAAGTGAAATAGAACTTCTATAAGGTTCTCTTTCACGCAGGCATGAAGACCCTGTTTCAGTTCCACGGGAAAGAAAGAACATTTCATAGAAAAAATTAAAATGTTGCTTTATCAGTTTTACCGTTCACTAAACTTTGCTTAACTTTTGTGCAACTCTCTCTGGCTACTTTCTCTGGCCTTCACCTTTGAACAATATTGATTAGTTGGTACTTGGCCTGGCATTTGATCCCAGTCAGTGTTAGCTCTTTTGATTTGCTTTCTTACAAATGGCCTATGATAACTTTTCATAGATTTCAATCTGAAGTCAGTTAGGGCAATGTCTGTTGAATCTCTTGGAATAGGTGAGAAGATAATTGAATCCCAAATGTTTTATTTCTAAAGTTTTATTTAAGTTACAAGCCACCCACTCCTAAATGACTCTGGGCAGCTTACAACTAACTAATAACCCAAAGTGTTAAAAGAAATGCAATTGACCAGAAGAGCAAAATTCAAAACAGATAAAAATAAAACAAAGCAAAGCGAAACAAAACAAAACAATAAAGAGGCTCCACAATCATCATGTCCCTGATACCTGGAACAATGGCCAAAGCTTCAATAATTTCCTGATGGGTGGGAGCCACACAAATTAAAGTGTGTGTGTGGGGGGGGGCAGAGATACCATTACAGAGGGCAGGATTTACAGCAGAATGAGTTCTGCAAGATGATGTTCTTTGACTGATGGAACCCAGATTGCAACCACTCTGCTGAACTGAACTGGATGGGCAGAGGTAACTGCACATGAGTGATCCCTCAGATAGCTGGTCCCCATGTCATGAAGGGCTTTCAAGGTAACAACCAGTACCTTGCATTGCACCCAGACACCAAAGTATCAGGTTCCTTATTAGAAGTCTTTAGCATTAGAATTGACCATTCCTATGCATCAAGATTTCATTTTCCTTCTCGTAGATTGAGTGAATATTGGTTCAGTAGTGAAGACTATAGTTGGTGAGACAGTACATGCTTTCCCTATCAAAGATCTTAGATTCAGACCCTGAAAAGCAGCTGACAGCATTGTAAACAATACTGAACTTAGTGGACTGAGTTTAAGGCAGCTTCCTATGTTCCTTAATTTGTAGGGCTTTTCTGCTGCTTGGCATATAACCACTGGCTGAAAGTTTCCTAGATTTCTGTTGCAAATGAGTCATTTCTCTCTTGTTCCCTTTTCTAGAGAATTATGTGAAATGGCTGTCACTTCTGTCATTTCAAGAAAGAATGGCTATTGGTAATATCTAGCCATGATGTCAAAGGACAGCTCCAGACACCACAACAATGCCACAAGTCATGAAACACTGCTTATAGAAACATAGAAAACTGATGTGATGGCAGAAAAAGACCTAGTGATCTATCAAGTCTGCCCTTATTTGTCTGAGTTTGTTTTTTTGTTTTGTGTATTTATTATTTTTAATTATTATTTTATATTGTATTTATGTGTTTATCACAAACATATTTAAATTCAATTACTGATGATTGATCCACTAAGTCTGCTAGAAGTTAGTTTCAAGCTTTCACTACTCTTACTGTGAAGTAATAATTTCTAATATTACTTTTGAATGTCTGTCCTGTCGGTTTGAGGTCATGCATCCATATTCTTGATTTTTGCTTAAATTTGCTAAATATTGCAAATACTGCCTTCTAGAACCTTATTCACACCCTTAATGTATTTAAAGGTTTCAATCATGCCCCCCCCCATTAGACTGTCACATGTTTTTTGGGTGGTATGGTAAGAATGAAATAATAATTTGATTGTGGTTTGATGTGAATATTTATACATTGGATTTATATTCCTCCCTGTTTTCCAACTAAGCCATGGCTCATTTTAAGTATGATTTGCTGACTAAGCCAAAATTGTCTGGGTTCATAGATTGCACTCATTCATAATATGTATTTTGCAAAGAAAAATGAGTGGATCCACAAAATAGGATTAACTGAAATGAAACAACTGCTGATGTTTTGCATTTAATTAAGTTGGGTGAGGGGGGGAAAGCCCTCTTTTCTTCCCATGGTAAGTATATCAGGAAGGATGACAATCAACTTTTATTATTTGGCTTAGACTCAACAGGTGCTCCATGATTCACATCACTTTTATCAACAGAAGTTAGACATTTCTGTTTATATCAATCCTTGGTTTCTGACTAAGCAATATATTCCTTCACACACACACACACACACACACACACACACACACAGAGAGAGAGAGAGAGAGAGAGAGAGAGAGAGAGAGAAGATGGTGCAGAGTAATTGAACACTCATTTCTGAAAAACATGGAACTTCAACTTTAGATCTGAGCTTTACATGACTGAAACTTGTTGAACCATCATTGTTGTACCATCATTTAGAAACTGCTGCCAATGTGAAATATGTAGAGACTGGACATGTTGTAAATCCATATCTTAAGATCACAGCTTTAATTTTATTAATGAAGCTCAAAAAGAAACAGATGAGGAAAATGGCCTTTCTCATTAAAAATGTGTTGCAGCTGCTTCAGTGCAGGTGCTTTTGTGTGTGTGTGCATACACATTGGCTAATGCTTGTTGGCTGCAAAGAAAGACAAGCTTTTAAAAATGAAATTTCAAGCTTGAACCTATCAGTCAGGTGCTGAACCATGGACTAAGAAGACTTTATTCCAATGGAAGTACATTTTTCCCACCAAGGTCTTTTATTTTTAAGATAAATTCTATGTCCTTGCATCACCTTATTTAAATATAGATAAACAATGTTTCTCTCTCTCTACACAGACACACAGATACACAGACAGACAGACAGATAGACACATAGACACACACATATATATATATATATGTAGGTCTTTGGTAATTCGGGTATATATATATATATATGTAGGTCTTTGGTAATTCGGGTTTTCTCCCGCGTAAAATTGGAAGTGTCTTGGCGACGTTTCGACGAAGTCTCATCCGTCATCTTCAGGCTGGTGTCTCTTCGGCCTCGTGCTTCTAGGAGCAAGTCGAAACGTCGCCAAGACACTTCCAACTTTACGCGGGAGAAAACCCGAATTACCAAAGACCTACATACAAACACCCGTGAAAACCTCAGAAAACACACACACACACACACACACACACACACACACACACATATATATATATATAGAGAGAGAGAGAGTCTACATATATATTCTCTAAATAATACATTATTCAGAGCTAGTAATATGTTTTCCTCCTGTGTATACTGTATCTGGATACAAGCTCATGGACACGATTTGTTGTTTGAATTTTTTCTAAATTTTAATGCCATGTCTATCTGTTTCATGATATATTGTTCATTAAAATGTCATTCACATTTAGGAGTATAGAATAGATGTAAAAATATTAACTAAATATATGTATCCCCAATGAGGTACAAATGATATTTCCTATGGAAGAAATTAGGTTGAGACTTTATGGTTATGTTAAACTGTAGTGTGTGTGTGTTTTAATAAGCAGTAGTACCTTGCTTATTCACACTAAACCCTGAGTTTTTAAAAACCACTGTGCATATTTTCTTAAGTAATAATCAGTGGCCTATAGTCTACAAGTTAATTTGAAAGTAAGTCCTATATTACTTAGTGGAATTATTCAAATATGTAACTGAGCATCAACTAGGAAAGACTGGCATCATCACAGCTAACTTTTTCTATCTACTTCATAGAACAGCAGCAGTTCAGTATCACTCTAGATGAAAATCAAGTATTGTAGCTAGAATAGCAGATTCCTTAGGCAAAACCTTTGTATCATTATAAAAGTTTTGTATATTTTAATTTGCCTCCCTCTTTTAATATATTCTATTAAAACATGGTGAAGATGTAAAAATCCTCTTTACGAGAAGACTTTTAGGTCATATAAAAAGATAATCATGGAATATTTTTTTCTTCTTAGTTATGGCCTATATGGACATCATTAAGGAAAATGAAGAGCATCAATGTGAGTCAGTTTTTGGCAGACTATAAAAATGTTTTGGTTCTAGTTTTCTGGCTTTTAATATGAGATTGAGCTCTCTGCATACTTTAATTATTGTGCTGCTGCTAATTTGCATTGTTTTTCAGAGCAATCCTATGTCTGTCTATTCAGGTATAAATCATAGTTTATACTGAAGCTTGATCCAAGTGACAAGGTGCAGAGTTGCAGCTATCATAAATTGTTGGTTTTTTTTAACACCAACATAGGAGCTCTGCTTAGTATATATAAAAAAGCTCAAATATTTCAGTGCATTTCCTCATGCATTCTTCTCTCCATTGCGTCTCTCTAGCTAATAGATATTTGTGGGAGTGGGTAATGTATTATTATATTATCACATTCATCATTTCCTAAAATGATACAAGATACCACCAAGTAGCACATTCAGGCATGCTGCATATGGCTTTCTTTCAGTCAATAGTCAAAACAGTAAAATGCTTTTTTCAGTGGCTCCAAAACTAGATCTCTAAAGCCATTGTTCATCAATTGGTTTGGAGATTTTCTTAAAGCTATTTCTACGAGACTAAGTCATGTAATATTTAGTACATATTAAGAGAATAGTTTCCTTCCCTCCTCCCCCCACTGTCAGTGACCCTCAGCATGACACCACAGACTTAGACATACTAGCTAATGCCATATTGTTTCAATTATACGGACTGAAGGATATTGGTAAGTATTGCAATAATAAGTAAATGTTAAATAACTGTATGCAGAAAAGTATGTTACATGCAGGAATAAGGGCTCAGAAATGGAAGAAGCTGGATAGAAAGAAGGAAAGGGGTTCTTTCGAGATAAGAAATTTATATGGGAGTCATTTAGATTCAGGCAATTAATGCTTGGATCATCATCTTCTGTTCAGTTTTTGCTTCAGGTTGACCACTGAAGAGAAAAAGCATATTTTCCTAGGATCTAACAAAGTGTTTTCTTGAGGATATTTCTCTGTTCTTCTGTTACTGCCTTGAGTTTAGGACCATCCTCAGCCTCATATTTTTCACAAAGAGTTGGAAAAGACAGAATGGATGGTTTTCAGTTCCGCCATGAGTTCAAACTCTTAGGCTAAACTGCTGTTTTATGAGGATCTCTTTATCTCAAAATATGCTGGCATTATTTTTAGAACATTAAAATGAAAATAATGAAACAGATTGATGTTGTTGCCTCTTCAAAATCTGGCCAAAGTCCTCTTTGAGTCCATTGTAATCCATCCTTATTCCCTCTATCTATTGGAAGCATATGTTTGATTGGCAACCTTGACCCCAAAGATAGGGAGGATAGAGAGTGATGGTCATGAAAGAGCCTTTTCTTGTGACCACAATTTCCACTCCAGGATAGAGGGAGTCTGAATGCCTTTGTGTTAAATTGGGAAAGAGAGAGAATTTAGGGATCCTCATGTAGTAGCACTGGGTACAATATGATACTTTTCTGAGTTGAAGGTAAGCAGTGGAGTTTCACAGGTGCCTTGTTCTGGGTGACTTCAGTTCAAACTCTATTTCTTGGAGTCATGTTTAGCAAGGGCTTCCATGACAACCATTAGTTTGTCCCAATAATATTTTGTCTGATACACATAGATGTATAGCTTATAGACCTTATTTTGTGAGTGGGTGTTTTGTGGGAGTGGTTGGTATATGAAATAGGTATAGAAATAATTTAGGCCTTTGGATCATTTCCTGGTCAGATGCAACTATTAGCTACCTAAGACCAGTCATCATCCAATGGATCCAGATGGTTTCTAAAATGCATTTGAGCAACTTCTCAACCATCTGTTGGGCAATTCAATTAAGAATCTGGTCAATGCTTGGAATAAGAAAGCAACTAAGCCTCTTGATATGATTACTGTTGAGCAACCTCTTCCATTTAGCCATTCCCAGGGATGTCTCAGGGATAACACTGGTTTACTGAGGACCTCCAAGAGGTCCTCCAATGATGGAAGAGATGTCTGGAATACTGCTAGATGAAAATGAGAAATTATTCTGAGTTACAATATGAATTTAAACTCATATCTGAATCTACACTGTGACAATAAGAAAGATGTAACATACTTACTTTTCTGTTCTTTGTGCAATGGTTTTGTTACCCATTCCTTGTTCTGTCCTCGCTATACATTACTCTGTGTGCAGCTTGACATGCAGCTAAACCCACCTATCTTCCAATAAAACAGACCGTGTGCATAGATTTGGATGCTTTATTAAAGGAACAGGATGGGAGAAACTGGGAAAAATAGAAATACATACAATAAGAACCCAAATACAAAATTAGCAGTGTTGAGTTGCTGATGAGCACTTGTTTTTGGAGTGAGGGTTAATGGGTAGATGACCCTTAAAGGGCCAGGTCAGCTTCCAAACAATACTGATTAGTATATGGCCCTGGCCACTAGATGGAGTTAGAGAAGAACAACAGTATATGCACAAATTATATGCTGGGGGCATGACACTTGTTGTAGAACATTGAGTGGCAAGAACTATCACTTGAGAAATGTGACCAATTAGTGCAACCTTTTACCAAGTTGCTCAGATTTGTTCTGATTTTTCATGAGATGACACCTAGAGATGGCATCTTGGTGACAATTGCAATGGCATCATTTCATGAGAGATGGCAATGGTAAACTGTTCTTGAATTTTGTCAGGAACAATCACATGGATTGGCAATATAATATTATTGATAGCATAGTGCCAGATGATGGACCCTTCACGTTGGACGGCACTCAACATGCTACTTAGGAAGAGCTGAGGATCTTTGGGAGTACTAATGATGTTTGTGATATGGCTTGAATAAAGATTTCAGGATGTTGCTATATAGGAAAAGAAAACCTGAAGCTATAAAGAATCACAGTGGGAACATGGAATGTAAAAGCTCAACACAGTTACAATTACCATGTAGTTAAAATGAATCAACTACACAGAAACGTATTAGGTATCTGTGAATTGAAATGGACTAAAATTGAACATTTTGGATCAGAATATTGTATTTTTTTCTATTAAAGACAGAAAAATCCAAAGAAGGAAAATGCTTTCATGGTCAGGAAGGATTAGTAAAAATAGAACATAGGTCCAATATGATATAATACAATACAATCAGTGACCAAATTATACTTCACAAACCTTTAATTTGATGATTACCCAAGTTTATGCTCCAAACATTCATGCAGAAGAGGAAGTTGATGAATCTTATAGTCAAATTCAATCTGAAATTGATAGACTATGCAAGCAAGATGTGCTGCTTGTGGTTGGAGACTTGGAATGTCAAAGTTGGAAATAGTAAGATATAAATGCAAGGTGGATTATATGGCCTAGGGAACAGAAACGAAACAAGAGAATGACTTAGCAATTCCTCCCAACAGTTATTTTTTTTCATTGCTAACATAGTTTTCAATCAGTCAAAATGACATATATAAATAAATCACTAGATGGAGTATATTGCTCATACTGAGTATATTCAAACCGAGCATATTATTGGTGCAAGACAATGGAAGAGCTCAGTTGTAATAGCAAAGACATGGCCATGAGCTGACTGCAGAACAGATCTGCATAAATGGCCTTTGTGGAAGTTCCAAGTCAAGCTAACGTAGAAAAAAAATCCAATACATTTCCATGACACAAAGTAGCATATGCCCACCATTATCAGGGAGAACATCATAAATTACTTTGACAGAGAACCAGAGGAACTATGGAATGCAATCAGAGAAGTTGTTAAAGATGAATGTAAAAAGAAATGAGCAAACTGGATGGTATACAATAAATAAACAAACAAATCAACTGATTGACAGATCCTCAAAACAGAGTACTTGAAGCATCCAGAAAGCATATGTAGTGATTGCATGCTCATTTCCTTTTGTACTCGAGTTCTACTAATGAAGATTTAACCTTGCAAAAGGGTAAAATCATTGTTGAGTCCTCAGAATCATATATTGAAAAATTTCATAGCTATGTTCCAAATTAATCCACAGCTTTCAGACAGTTTCTTTAAATCTGTCCTTTCAGTGAAGTGTGTGTGTGTGTGTGTGTGTGTGTGTGTGTATGTGTGTAGAATGTGGCATTTTGAAAACAATTCTATGTTTTAAAATAGCGCATTGCCATTCCAAATTGAAAAATAAATTGCATAGAGAGCAATAGCAAGCAAATCAGTACTAAAATGAAGAACAGTGATAAACCCTAGTTGATGTCATCAAGGTCAATAAAAACCTAGTGAACACTCTGAAAAAATATTTCAGCAATTATGTATTTCCTGTTGCAAATAAATATTCTAAGCATATCATACTATACTGGGATAGAAAATTCATTCCCTGGAGTTCAACAATTAACATGTTAGATGAAATCTGGAGAGACCTAATTTCTGATCTATCCTTAACTATGAAAGTTTTACTAGATAATTTTGGGGGCTCTTGCAAATAATTAGCTTTTCTGGTTCTCAGCTCTTCTCAATCTAGTTTAAAATGCACTGTTTAGATAAAAAAAATCTAATGGACAGATCACTATAAGCGCAAACATCATGCAGAAATTGTTTAAGATCTTCTCAAAAGAAAGAGTTATTTTTTCTCAACTGGCAAGGCGTTATTTAGCCACACACATTTTGACAATCACACGAGAGTCAGTGTAAGGCATATGAAAGACACAAATGGAAGTGGTCATTATTTCTCAGCACATGTATGGCAATTTTAATAGAATCACATAAGAGGCAAGCAGAGCCTTGATGGTCCACAAGGAGAAAAAACAGTTTGGCAGTACCTTTATTAGGAACAATTAAAAAAAAAATACAAAGGAGTGTCAACGTTTTGAGTTCTTCAGAACTCTTCATTAGGCCAGATTACATGCCTATAAAAAACAAGAAAATCCACAAATTAAGCCAGATCTTTTAACTCTACTGAATCACAAGGACTGGTGTAATCAGGTTTGAAATTCACTTTATTCAAATTGACCGTCTTACATCCAAATGTGTGCCCAAATAGAGTTCCAAATGTAAGGAAAAGTGCAAGAACATCAATATGCTGATTGCTGGGATATGAATTATGCAACTTTGGGATTTAACCATTTGCCATGTTATCACTAGCTTGATAGGATTGTTGCTGCAGATTTTAATAATATTCAATATTTCTTCTTATTCCAGCCTTTGCGATAGGCTATAAATATAAGCATACAATCAAAATATAAACAAAAGGTAAGGGGATTCATATCACTCTCCCCATATTATTGATAGCAAATCTCTGACTAAAAGGTGTATTCTGATCAGCCATTTGGAAATCATTAATTGTACATATATGTAAGAATATATGGATATATTTTTAAGTTCTGTACTGTAGTTTGTAAGTACAGCACAAAGTTTTATTTCTAATTCATAACATATACAAACATGTACTAAAATCCATGGTGTGTACAGCAATAGAATTTTGCCATTGTCTTCGTAAAGTTCTCTATCAAGGCCTGAACAAATAGAACTTTTAAAACGTTTATCTTTATCCACTCTACACTGAACAGTCGGTTCCTTTCTCCCTGCCATGTTTTCAGTTTTAATCAAGGACAGATTCTTGTGAAAATAGGGGGTTTGTTGTTTTATTAATTTCCAAGAACTGACTTGATTTGGCTGCCCCCTGAAGACTGCCAGAGAGCAATTTAAATACAGAGGTGGGTGGCCCTTTTTTTTCTTTTTTGCTATTGGGTTTAACAATTTTAGCGCATATAAAGTAAAGCATTGTTCATTTTCTAATATAGAATAGATTATCCAATTAAATTAGGGGCTTTGCTCCTAAAAGTTCATTATTCCAGAGTGCAAATGTATGGGCTGATATACAAGAGATACCACAAACACACCTACAGCAGTTTCCAAATGTTGTTGCAGCACAAATTTTGTCATACATTTTCCAATAATATGCATTTAGTTTTCGAAAGACAACCACATTTATATGAAAGGGGGACAAGCGATAATTAACTAATAATGCAATTTTCTCAAGTTCTCATGATTATAAGAAAGTCGTTCTTCTCTAAATCATACATACAACAGGCCATTAAAACATCAAACGGCATCTCTATTCCTAAGATCAAGGAACGGATCATCCCTTTCAACCATATATCAATAAGAGTGACAGCCTTATCTGGTGTATCCTAGTTACCCAGGAGTAAAGGTAAGACAGATGCCTGAAATGCCTCTCAGTGAATGTTATGGCATTGTTACATTAGCCAGGAGACTATAATGCTATTGCAAAGTTGTAGTTTGGCTGCCTGTTTACCAGCTCTGTCAAATACATGCTTGCGCGCTTCCCACAGTGCGCTACAGGAAGGTGAGCTGGCTTCACACCAGAAAGGAAATAGCAATTCCTGCAGTATCATCCAAGGCCACCCTCTCTCCCCTGGAGCCACCTCATAAACGGGCATCACAATTGGGAAGGTTCAGAGTCAGCAGAAACCTGACTGCCCGCACAGAGCACCAACTTGTCTCCCCCACTGAAGTGGTACCTATTTGTCTACTCACATAGAAAATGCTTTCGAACTGCTAGGTAGGCAGAAGCTGAGGTGAGTGACTGGAGCTCATCCCACCATGCAGTGCTAGGACTTGAACCGCTGGAGCAGAGACCATCTCCAGCATCATTAAGCCACTGAGCCACCACTATTCTAAACTTCTCTGCTAAATGAAGTATACCTATGAGTGGTCCAAACAAAGATGTTCTCCATCTTCCTTCCTTCCTTCCTTCCTTCCTTCCTTCCTTCCTTCCTTCCTTCCTTCCTTCCTTCCTTCCTTCCTTCCTTCCTTCTTTTTCCTCCATTCTTTTGTTTATTTTCTTCCATAGAAATATGTTTAAAAAAGAAACATCTGTTTGATATGTTTTGGTTAGTATCATTAGAAACCCTCCATCTGGCATCATTCCAGATCTCCTAGGATCATTTCTGAAAGCACAGCTAACAGTGAAGTTAATGTCTTCAAATTTAGGTTATTATCAATGTATGAATTCTCAAAAATGAATTATTGTAACTTTCAATAAAAGTATCTTTTTTGTTCTTCTTTGCTTTTGCTTTCAAGAATAACTGTGAAATAGTATAAATATCAAGAGCACATGTTTGGCATAGAAGCACTGAATTGGCTGGTTCTATTTTCTCTCATCTAAAAAGTTTCAGTTCCATATCCCTTTTTATTTCTTTTGCTTAATGCAAAAGAAAGACCAGAACAGAAAGCACCTCATAATTTTATGAAGTAGGCAGCATCTCCAGGCATTCCTCCTTTTTTCATGTGAGTCTCCATGTTAATTTTTAAAATTACATTTGTTTTTATTGAGTATAAAAAGCAATGAGAAAGAAAAAAAAAACAAGTCTCACAATTATAAAGAATGAAGAAAAACAAAACAGAAAAACAAGTTTACTATCTCTGTGTTTTAATCAGGATGCCCTGAATGATGTTCAGAAGCTCCAGTATGCCTGCAGATCCTCTTTTCTGTTCTTACAGATTCCTGTCCTATCTGATATTTTATTTGAAAACATTCTTTTACTTAAAAAAAAAAAAAAAGGAAAGCAGAAACAGGGTAAAGCAAAACATTAAGCTTAAAAATATATATTTCTGGGCCCAAATGGTCCCTCTGAGCTTCTTTAGAAAAGAAATATAATGGCCAGTTGCACCCCAATTTGGAAATGTGTGCATCTGCTCAGAAATTTAACAAGGGTAAGAATGGGGTGATGCAGTAATTGACTATATCCCATGAAGGGGGAAACTGCCAGGCGGTGTGTTCACAACATACCCCCGAGAGTCCAAAGGTTATGGCCTTCCATTGGATCTTTCATCTTGGTTTACTTAAGTAACTCAATCCTTCATCCATTCTCCCTTGGGAACCAAGATTGCTATCTGATACAGGGAATAGCAACAGTGTGCCAAGAACAAAAGGCTGACAAAGGACAGGTGAGATTGTGAGGGAGATTGGATCTGAACCTGAACTCAGTTTGGTTTGGAAATGCACTTTGAACAAGCCAGTTTAGGTTTCAAGGTTTATTTGTTTTATTGTTTGTTTTTGGTGAGGGTGGTAGGAGGACATGGAAAAGACCTTGTTAGAGAGGCCAGGGAATCAGAACTTTGGTTCACCTAACCTGACAATGACAGTCTGATTTAGAGCATCTCTCTGGGCTGGCTTCCCCAACCACCCTCCCGCCCTTGATACATTCAGATACAACCAGGCTGGCTGAGAATTCTGAAAGAATAGAATAGAATAGAATAGAATAGAATAGAATAGAATAGAATAGAATAGAATAGAATAGAATAGAATAGAAGACAATATCTTTATTGTCATTGTGTAACTCATAACGAAATTAAGTGCTGTCCACAGTGCACACTACACACAAGTAAAAACCACAAATAAGAACATACATTATATACACACATCCTTCACATTCTATTCATCATTGCGCTGCCCTTAATATTGCACTTCAATGTTGCACTATACAGTGGTATTTAATATAATTACAGCTCTGGGATAAAAATTATTTTTCAGCCTATTTGTCTTTGTTTTTATTATCCTGTACTATCTGCCAGATGGTAAGAAAAGTGTCTGGTTGGGATAGGTTTGAGCAGAAGGCCTTTCAAGCCTTCTGGGAGATGCCAAATAAATGCTGTACCACTGAGGTTTCGCCCCTGCTTAGTTTTATTATGCAACAAGGTACTTAGTAAATGCTTGCCTCAAATGCTTATCTACACATTTTGTAACAGCTGAAGTGCAGGTTTGAAATGTGATGGGGGACCCAATATTAGCCTGGATGGCTGAACACTATGCATATGTTAAACATCAAAGTCAGCAAGGATGATTTTGGCAGAACAAGGAAAAAGTAACAGCAATTTTTTTAAAACATAAACATTTGCCTATGTGGTAATAAGTGTTATATTTATGGCTGGGATTTCCTGATTGAGATTCTATTTGACATTCACTTGATGTGAAGCTGGAAACAGGGCAGCTAAGGCAGGAGATATCTTTCTAACAGGAAGGACCACCTTAACTGAATGGAAATGAAAACTTGCAAACAAGGTCAGATGGCTCCAATGAATCAAAGTAAATAATAAAAGTAAAATGAAAAGTTTGGCACATGGCCAATCTAAATAATAAAAGGTAGGAGTCTAAATAATCTGATCTGGACTTCATGGTTAAACACCTTAACAGTAATGTTTTAGAAGTATGAACTATCTTTTTTTGTTTCTGTTCTCTTACTATTGAACTTTGTCTTTCTATTATGCTTTATAATGGATGTGTATATAGATATTTGTGTATATGTGTGCATTAATAGGAACTGGTTGTGCAGGCAATTGTGCACATTTTTAAAAAGGGACAAAACATATGTTCCAATAAACAGTGAAATACACAACTGCTTAATCAATTAATTTTCTCTTCCTTGGATCCAGCTAAAATCTATCACACCCAAATCCCACTAGAATAGAGGTGTCCAACCTTGGCAACATTAAGACTTGTGGACTTCATCTCCCAGAATTCCCCAGCCAGGCTGGCTGGGGATTTCTGGGAGTTGAAGTTCACAAGTCTTAAAGTTACCAAGATTGGACACCCCTGCACTAGAAGAAATGTATTTTGGTTATATTAATAACTTGTCATATTTAATTTGATTTAAAAGGAACAATTAGAACCCTGTGGCTCAGTGGTTAGAATGCAATATTGCAGGCTAATTCTGCCCACAGCCTGGAGTTCAATCCTGACCAGTTTGAGGTGGACTCAATCTTCCACTCTTCCAGGGTCAGTAAAATGAGGACCCAGATTCTTGGGAGCAATATATTTGTAAACCACTCAGAAAGTGTTGTAAGGCACTATAGAGCAGTATATAAATCTAGGTTCTATTGCTATTGCTATGATTGACAAGTATCTACAAATGATAGGTGAGAGATATGTAAGCAGACTCTCTGGAATAGTATTAGACAATTATGTAGTAACCAAACATACTCTTTTTGTAGGAGAAATGTGATTAGCTTTTAGAATCAAATGAATCTATAGTACTAACATATTTATTCCTGCTCATTAAATGATCAATTTGCTTTTATTGTAAATATTAACATTCTGTTAATGTTAATTATTAACACTAATACTTAACTAATACTTAACATTTTTCTGCCTTTACAGAAGGGACTATCTGTAGGAGTATAAGTAAGAAATTTTGGCAGGATTGGGTTGCTTGAGCCCAAGAAAGAAGGAGCAAAAGATAATCTGAAAGCATTTGAAAACATTTCTTCTGAAGGATATGCTTAGTGAGCTTCTGGAATCATTGGAAAGAAATACTTTACAGTATCCCAAACAAATATTGCCCTAATCCAGTTCTGAGAATTGCCTTTCCGGGTGTGCTCTGCTTTTGGAGGCTGGCAGATAGAACTGGCAGTCTGACAGAAGTTTTGGCATAATTTGTTGGAAGGAATAAAGGCCCAAATGGAGAGATGGGGCTATATCTTGATACTTACTGTTTTCATAGAAGCCAGGCACATATGAAAGCTACTCAGGTGTTTAATGTTCTTTTAGAAGCCACTATCTGTAGCAATGGTAGGAAAGAAAAAAAGAATCGGTTCAAATCTAAGTTGTGTTTGTTTTGTTATGCTGGTTTATTTTTATTTGTATTTCTAACTTTCTAGTATGTTGTTTTAGTAAAGGGGAAAAAACCAAAACAAAACAACAACAAAAATCCTTCAGTATAAATAAATAATTACATAATGAAACACAACATGCTGTTCTCTGAAACAAAACTGTTCAAAATGCATTTGATTTATCTGGTTCAAAGATTTTTACTGTATTTCTCCTGGTAATATTGCCATGAGAGTTGAAATTCTTAACATACCTACCTTGCTGAAAGAAGACTAAGATGTAAAGATCTATCCAAACTCACTCTGAAAGTTTTTAAAATCTTGAAATTACCAGCTAGTAGCACGCTACTGATTTCTCTTTCTTATAGCCAATGTGATTGTTCCCTTTCCTGCTCTTTACATTTATTTACGGGGAAATGGATAATGATTTTATACATTTGCCATATGTGTTCTCTAAACCATGTTTAGGAAGTTGCGGCTCAATTGTTCTAACTATCTGTCTGGCATCTATTAATCCAAAAGAGCCTCTTAAAATGGATAGAGAGTAGTAGCAAAACATTGAGAGTCCCTCACAATCTGCTTTCATTATGTCAACAAATGCTGTGTGAGATATAATGGTAGATATCATCCTAAAAAAGAGAGCTTGGAAAACTATCTTCTAAATTTTCCATTAATTCTAGTACTATTAGCTCACTCTTTTTCCCAACAGTTCACTGAAATGGTAAATTTGTTAAATCAGAAGAGTGAATTTCATTTTCAGCAACCTGTAGACTGGGCCCTTATAAACCCATTTTATCATTTTATATTTTATGACTAGCTCACAATATTTGATTTGCAACAGGACCATTTTGAACATTTTTGCAACCACTACCATACAGCAATTGTTGGGAAAACAGAGCCTGCATTTAGCTGGAATTCTGTATAATATATAAATAATTCCAATATGTGCTAGACTCTGCAAAAATCAATTTGCTTGAATAAACCGTATAATGATTTGATCGTGTGAGTTAGCACTTCTTTACAAAAAGCAAAAAGAAGGTTTTCCCCCCCTGTACAGTTTTCAAATTAAGAATATTTCCTATATGGATTTATTTTTCTATTCTGAAGGAATCGTTAATTTCCCTAATTTTGTTCATATTCACATGAGCACTGAGATGAAAAGTCCAGTTAATGAGCAGGCTGGCAACCTTCCCTTCACCATCACCCACAATTATGCATTGCTCCACAACCTAACCTTGTGGTTTTCTAGATCCCATATGGCAACTCTTTGGGGTTACCAAAAGTGGGGATTTCTTATCTTTAACAAATCCTGCATGAAACTTGTAAAGCTTTATAAGTATGTTGATTGAGAAGTAAGGCTCACTGAGTTCAGCTGAATTTGCCCCTTAGTGGTAAAAATGGGGAACACTTAAGTGTCCATATGTTACTAAACTAAAGTTCTCACTATTCCATGTTCTGGAAGCTGCTTCTGATTGCTGTATTCAGGAACTTCAGGAGAGTTACAACTTTCTTACCTGCTCCTTAATGGCTAAGATTCTTGTAACCCTAAAGGCAAAGTGTCATTTTAGCAGGTCAATAAGACATATGTGGATGATGAAATTAATTATGAAAATCAGAATCAGAATAGAGCTGGAAGGGACTTTTGTAGGTCTTCTAGTCCAGCATATATCATTTCAGAAAGTGGCTGTCCAGTCTCTAGTGATGAAGCACCCACAACATCTGAAGGCAAGCTGTTCCACTGATTAATTGTCCTCACTGTTAGGGAGTTTCTCCTTGGCATACAGTCTTGTGTTGGATTGGGAAATTATTGCACACTGTTCACATCAGGAGGGTAAATCTAGCCTGCATTTCCTCTGGGCTGACCTTACCAGACACAGTTTACAAAACAATTTTCGAGAATTCACTGGGTGGCAAAAGGCAGTTGCTCTTTCCCATTGGAAAAGAAAGATCAGTAGCAACATGCACAGCCACAGTTCCATCTGCATGTGAAGGCAAGGAGTTGATTTTCTGGAAGGGATTAGGATGCAATGTTTTTGAGAAGTTGTGAAGTACCAGTATTATGGTCATAGCAGCCAAAGCCATAAAGGTACCTCCAAAACAAATAAGAGGCTTGCCTCATTTGTGGTAGGATCCTCTGAAGCTTTACATTATGAAAGGGTTTTCGGTTTACGAACAGTTGGGCAATTTTGTTCAAAAAACAACTTGGAGGGTTGTGTTTTTATTCCTAACTGTTCTAATGGAATGTTTGCTGGATGTGTTTCCTTGAGTGTCCTAATTATAATCCCTGTCTCTTCTAATTGGTTCCTGCATCATATTAACATGAGTTCCCATGGGAAGTGCATGATAGAGCCTCAGAGTAACCTAAAAATGGATACTTGCAATCAAGCCTTGTTAATAATTATCTCTAGGGCTTGTCCTCTCCTAATGCTTCATGGAGGGTAATCAGAGATGAACAAAAACTGATAGGTAAAAGCATAGTGGTGTACTGTTGATTCGGTTACTTTGCAACATACTTCCAGAATTCCCAGATTTTGGAACTCCAGAGAGTTGAACATTTTCCTGTGTAAATGTCATCATATGAGAATCAATACCACTGAAGACAGTTTGATTCCCATACTGTATGTTTATGTGCAGGAAGGGCTGCCATGAGGATAGTTAGGATCCAATATGGTATATAAATATCTACCTGAAATAGGCTGCCATGGTCTTGATTGAAACCTGGACTGGAAAAAATACAGTTTGGGTTCTAGCTGTACTAGAACTAATGACATAAACTTATGTAATTTTGCACAAAGTGCACTGACTCAGATTTTCAGAGGTTTTCAACTGGGATTGTCCAAGATCCATCTCAATCCAGCACTTTGTTTCCATAGAAGCCTCTGAGGTGCTGCCATGCTTCCAATCTCCTTCATTGGATAATCTTTGGTCCTAATGATATCCAAGAAGGAGAAAAACTTATTTCTGTCTACTTTCATCATGTCATGTAGGATGTTATACTTCTCAATAATATCCTCCCTCAGTTGACTGTTCTTTAACATGGAGTCCCAAATATTTTAGCTTTTTCTTGTAGGGAAGGCATTTGTTCATTCTGGTTGCCCTCTTCTGCTCTTTTCTCAGCTGCTTGTATCCCTTTTACAAGTGTGGCAAGCAACAATATAAGCAATGTTCCAAGTGGAAATGTAACATAAATTTGTATAAAGACATAACAATGTTGGCATTTTATTTTCAATCCTAAGGAGCCTTATAAAGCCAGAATCAGTAATTTTTTCCACTTTCATCATGCAGTTTCCTATATGCTGCCTCTCAAAATCTTGTGGAATTTCATCAAGGACCATCTCTTGAGATCTCTTCATTTTGAGCATTCTTGCATGAGATCTCATGAACATTAAAGTTCACATGTGAGAATGCTCAAATTTCATGAACGTTTGCTTTTTCGTTTTCTTTTTTTAATTTCAGGAAGTTAGGAAGTCTGTTGGATGTTATATTGCCAACCTTTGTTGTAAGGAATGTAAATGTTTCCTATACATTTGAAGCATTTGCACTATCCAACTATCAAGATAACATTCCTTTTGCTTAAATCTCAGTTTGTATTGCTGTCCAGGGTGAAATCTTACAAAATATTAAATAAATGTATCCCTTTACCATGTCTGGAGTCCTTCATTGGCATAACCAGCAACTCTTTAGCACTAAGGCTATACCATTTCTGGAAAGGTGTGGCTCTTTTCACCTGTTTTACACCCTTGATATATTCAGATTTCAAAGAAAGTTATTTATCCTGACTGAGAATCTTTCATTAGCATTTTAGGAGGAAGGAATATTTTATTAGAGAGTATGAATCTTAGGGATCCTTATCTAAATATTTCTAACTCTGATCTTAGTTCAGCCAGGGTTGCTATAAATGGTGGGTACATGGTTGTATTTTCACTTGCCCTATTTAGCTGTCAGAAAAGATTTACCTTTCTTTTCATCCCAATGACCCAGGACACTAAACAAGTCTAGTAGAGTGTGTGGCCATAATAAATTTGATAAATAAAACATGGGTAAAGATTAAGATGGGCAGAATAACAGCAGGATGCATTTTTAAGCATCTTTAAAATCCAAACTGCCTGGTACGCACTTAACTCATCTGTAAAAAAATGTGTGTATATGGCCATCCGTGTTTTCTATATTCATTAACATATTTCACTGCTGAAGTTAATAAATCACAGCCATTTAGTATGGTGTTTATTACTGTTATTAATTATATAAAAATAGCATCTCTGGATTGGATGCAGAATTTTAGTCTCCTGTCTTGATAACCCCTGAATGGAATTCCACCAAAAATGGTTCGATTGGAACACATCTGGGAAGTTAGAGGAGACCTAGCCATTAGCCCCAGGGCTGTCTATGTCAATATTTTGGAGGCTCCAAGTCTTTGAAGCAAATTTTGGGGGACAGCCAGCCATCCTTGGGGAAGAGGGCAGAAATAGGCAAATTTCACTTTCCTCTCTGTTTATCAGGAAGAAAAGTAGAATGAGAAAAAGCTGGATAGACAGCCTACTGGTTCATTTTGTAACATACTAAAACCATTAATGTACAGTCCACTTGTGAATCACATGGATCAAGAGGTTTGCTTTTATCTTCCATATAGCGAAGTTCTCCATGTCTCTGCTAAGTTCTTTTTCCTTATGCCTTTTCATATTAAGCCAGTGTGGTGTAAGAGATGAAGTGCTCAGTGGAGGAAGCAAGACTTACAAATCTTATTCAGCCATGAAATTCTTTGAGTAACATTGGGCTAGACACACTGCCTAACAATGCCTTTTTGAAATACTGAAGCTCCACCATGGCTGAAACCCAGAAGCTGTGTCTGTGTGGAACTGTTTTCAGTAAATTAAAATTGTGCCAGTAATTCACTTCATCCCCTAAAATCAACTATAGTTGCATTGAATTGATCTATCAATTTATTTATTTTTTAAAAAAATTATTTTAGATCCCCATATGTCTCTGTATCTTTCCAATCTTTCTCCTCAGTGCACCCATACCAACATTATGGCTCTAATTTCAGTTTCGCAGCTCCCTTCCCTGCTTCCTAACAAGATAAATACATGCCAGGTTATCCCTTCTTATCTGGTCACAGTGTGTTCTCTGAGTGAATCTTTGGCCTGGGGTAGTGTGTGTATATGTTTACATTTCATCGAAATTTTTTTTTAATCGAACCAGAGATACAGTACATAATGTCTTCAGGCCAGGAGGGTTACAAAGAAGATAAGGGATGTGTGGATGCCTGGCAAACAAACTTACGTGCCTTGCACAGAATTGATTGTGAACAAAACGCATATGGCTTTCCATGCAACTCTTGACTTTTAGTCAACAGACTAAAACTCAAGATGAGACTTCACCATTTGTCTCATGATTGTAAAGAAGAAAATCCATTACTCTTTCTCTTGGTCTCTGATCCTTTGTTTCCTTGATTGTGATACTGTTCTTCCCCTCCCCGTTTTCTTCCTTTCCATTTTCATACCCCTGGTTTTTTTTTATAAAAGAAGCAGTCACGTATACCTCTGAGATATCATGCATAAGATTTTCTTGTATAGGAAGATGCCTTCTTTTGAATCAAACCTCTGCTACTATGATTCCATAGTTCAGTGAAGATTCAGCCATACATTTGCAAACAGAGCATGATCATAATCAGTCACATTCACATTATTTCTTCAATGAATGCTTTTTTTCTACTTCAAGGAAACAGTAAATAAATAACCAAATGCCAACCATGCAGATCTATCCCCTCAGAAAAGAAACTCATATCTTTGAGGTTTATTCAGTAATTTGAAGTTAAACAAGCCATGGCTTAATGTGAACATGTGAACCCGGTCAGTGGTGGGATTTAAATATGTGAACAACCGGTTCTCTGTGTGGATGCCGCTTCTGGAAGTCCATTCTGGGCCTGGGCAACAAAAAATTAGCTACCGGTTGTGCCGAAGTGGTGCAAACTGGCTGAACCCCACCACTGAACCCAGTCTTGGTTTATCATGGAGTGGTGATGATGCTATCCATCCAATTGTATCTGATTCTTGGTGATTCTATGGACCAACTCTGTCCACATTTTCCAGTCTTGCATGGCTTGTTTCAGTTGCTTTGTGCTGGTTTCAGCTTCGATGGTGACTAGATACAATATTTTTGGGCAATCTCATTTCTTTTTACTGCTGACCATTCCAAGCATAATTGCCTTTTCCAGTAAGTCTGATGGCATGTTATGGTGGAAAAGAGTAAGGTTGATTTTTTTTTATTTTGCCTTCTTAGAGATGTAACTGGTTTAATATGTTCCAATACTTGCTTGATTGTCACCTTTGCTGTCCAAGGAATGCAGAGGAGCCTTCTCTAACTCTAATACAGGTAAAAAAAAAATCAATTTTCTTCCTATCTAGTTTTTTCCAGGTCTGACTTTTGCAACCATAGTTAGCTATGGGAAATAGGATAGTACAGACTAATAAACAGTTAGCTGCCATGCTGATGTCCTTGCTTTTCCATACTTGATTCATGCGCCGTGGTGGTGCAGTGGTTAGAATGCAGTACTGCAGGCTACTTCTGCTGAATGCCAGCTGCCTGCAGTTTGGCAGTTCGAGTCTCACCGGCTCAAGCCTTCCATCCTTCCGAGGTCAGTAAAATGAGGACCCAGATTGTTGGGGGCAACATGCTGACTCTGTAAACCACTTAGAGAGGGCTGTAAAGCACTGTGAAGCAGTATGTAAGTCTAAGTGCTATTGCTATTGCTGCGTGACCCAGTGTGATTTGACACTATTTCTGGACTGCATTCATTGCTTTGATCAATCCATGATCTTGTAATAAATGCCACTCCATTCATTTTTCTGGTATCATGTTCTGAGTAACAAACAGTGAATTTTTCAGACTAGAAATAGCCATTGTCTATCCAATATAACTCACTGATGCCAAGGAGGTCAATTTTCAGCCTGGTTATCTCATATTTAATGAGATCCAATTTACCCTGGATCATTCCACAGACATTCCATGTTGCTATCCAATGTCTCTTGGTGCAAGCAGATCCTTGCTTTCACCAACGGCTGCATCAGTAGCTGGGATTCCTGCTGGATATTCCTCAGGCATGTCATTAATGTCATGGTTATTCACTGGAGCTCCCTGCTCTTCCCCAGTAGCTTGTTGGGTACCTTCTGATCTGGTGGTCCTACAATTGGGCACCATATCTGATTCATTTGAGACCTCTTGCATAACATTTTCTTGGTGAGGTTTTTACAAAATAGGGACCTCGCCAGGTCTTACCTCAACCCTCCCCGTTTATCCTGGCTTGGGGTGCAAGTGAATGGCTAAATATCTATGGAGGCTCTCAATCATCCCAGTCGTGGTTGTCTCAAATGTGGTTTTCAAAAGGCAACTGGAGTTTCTTGGTTTTTTCTTGGAAAACTTTTTACTTCTCATCCAAGAGCTTCTTTAGATCTGACTTAATGGTGGGGATCCACCATAGCTGAATCAATTCAATTCAGAACTGAATGGATCCCCACCATTCAGTTAGAACTGAAGAAGTTTCTTGAATGAGAAGTGAAATGTTTTCAAGAAAAAAAGAAAGAAAGAAAGTCCAGTTGCCTTTTGAAAAGCACTTTTGGGACAAATGCATGGCAGGGTAGCCAGTTCCAAAATATTTTTTACAGTTGAAGGAGGGAATTTCAGCAAGAGTCTGCTTGCCATTGAAGCAATGCCTCGTTTTTAATTATGCATGAAATAAGTCTTTTAAACTAAAGGTTCCAGATTAAGGAGAAAAAAAACCTATTTGTATTATAAGCATGTTAACAGGTGGACTGTGAATACTAGTCCTCCCTTAGGCACAAAAATGGGCTAGGCCAATCCTCTCTTAGCTCACCTTAACTCACTGGGTTGTTGTGGGAAAAATGAGAGGCATTGCTCTTATTTTATGAAGCTTTGCTCACAGTCACTTACATCCTGGTCACTTGCTACATGGATTACTGCAACACATACTATATGGAGCTGCCCTGGAAGATCATCCAGAAATGCCATGGATCCAGAGTACAGCACTATATAGAGTTCTCGGCACTATATAGAGTTCTTTGCCATATTTCACCACTGCTCTGTGAGCTGCATTGTCTACCAGTTGCTGATTCACTTTAAAGCCCTGATTGGCATGGGGCCAAGCTATTTACAAGCTCACCTCTTGTACATCTACCCATTCTTCCAGGTCAGATAGGTTGGTACGCTCTAGATCTCTTTCCTCTTTCCTTGCCCTGTGGGAACACTTATCCCTGAGATCTATCAGGCCCCTACCTCGCTAGCCTTCCAGAAGGTCTTGAAGAGCTGGCCCTTCCCTAAGCTCGGGGGTAGGGTGAGATTGTAGCCCAATAAAGTGAAAAAGCGTATAGGGGAATTTTCTCTTTGGGGCACCAGGGGTTATTGTTAGGGTTTTGTGACATTTCGGTATTTTTATTGATGTCTTGCAAGTTGCCCAGTGTTAAGGTACATAAGATGGGTAGCCATATAAGTGAAATAATTAAACAAACAAACAAACAAACAAACAAATAAATAAGCCTAGACAAATTTTCAGAGTGATTTCTTCTGATGAATTATATTGAATGAAAACCAATACCACTCTTTCTCAGATAGTCACCTTAAATTGGCTTTTGCTGATCTCCAAAAGCTAAGCAAGATAGGTCTCATTTGGCCCTTGAATGGTGATCACCAGGGAATATAAAGAGTTATAAACTAAACTGAAAATACATCTCAGAAGGCAGCCATGACAAACCTCCTTCACATCACTACCAATAAAGTGCATGAATGACTCTATGCAGTTATGAAGAGTTGGGTTTGACCAAAGAAATATTGGTCTTACTTAAGTTTCTTGCAGTGTCTTTATCTTCTTCTTATCTACTGTAGTAATTAAGAATATACTGCTTATCGTGAAAGTAAAAGCTGAATATCAAATGCCCAATAGATATTGCAGCAATAAATTAAAAATATACTTTTACAAAAAAGGAACATTATCCATTTTATTATACACCCATGTTTTTGCAATTTAAGATTGAGATGCATGAGATTTCCTTTTAATGTCTTCTATTTTTAGTGTAAGCCATCCAGAATCCTTTGGGAGTTGGATGGCCTCTAAATTTCATAAATAAATATGCTGAATATTCCATTTCAGTTCAGTGGTTTGAACCCTTTATTCTTAACCTGGTATAAAAATCTAATGTAGGCAACAGCAAACTATTATGAGTAGTATCCCTATGATATTCATACAAACCTAATAATGAATACATGTTAAAATCTAGATATATTTGTAAAAATCTAGTGTATCTTAAACTCATCTGGAGTAACTTCAGAAGTTTCAGAATTCAAGGTATTAAAAGGGAAAATTGGGAACATGCCAATTGTGTACCAGTTTTTTCTATTAATGCTGTAAGCAGGGATGGGGTACTTTTTCATGAACTGAGAAATGGCCCTGATTTCTTGCAGCAATTTAAAATAATATGGAGTGTACTTTCAATTTGTGTTCAATAAGATATTGATTCCCCTAAGCCAGATAGATCAGTGTTTAATCTGGTGTATCCTGCATGATATTTTCTACTTATTTGTTTAAAAAGTATGCCCCAGAGTCAGTACAACAGTATTACGCAAATAATGATAAAACCCGACTCAAACCAATATGCCTAGAGGGGAAAAAAGGGTTGCTTTAACCACCCAAACAAAATATTTCCTTATTTATGCCCTATTTCCCCAACTGCTGAGTATCATGATAGCTGATTGTATCCATTTATGCATCACTATCCCATGCTGGGCAGGGATAGTGTATACATCTTGATCTAATGCTTAAAGCCTATAAGAGGCTTGATGGGTCCACAGATGGACATTCCTACAAGATTCTAGGAGATCAATCTGGCCTGATCCTAAGTTGGTTCTAGATGGCCTCACGGAATATCAAGTGTGTAATTTAAGGATCTTCCTAAATGTGTGGCTACTGATTGAGCGGCTGGTGGAAACGATGGCCAAGATAGCCTTTGTTAACTTGTACTGGTGCATAAATGGTTTTTGTGTTTGGGGATTCCAACATAAGTCATGCTCCTATCATTTATCATCTCTTATCATTTTGTGGGTAGACTATATTTTACCTGAATCCTGAAGAAGACTTGGAAACTCCAGTTGGCTAAAATTGCAGCTGCCTAGAGGTCATCAAAAATAATGTCACACTTATGCTGAAGTTCACTGCATTGATTATCATAAATGGCTTATGGATCCAGTACAAATTGCTGGTTTTGATAATTTATAACCCTAAATGGAATGTCACTTGTGTACTTACAGGACCATCTTACCTAACTAGAATCAGTTGATTCTGTGTTTTTAATCCAAGAGGGGTTACTCTGTGTTCCCACTTCATGTAGGTCAAGGCAGTAAAGGGGCCAAAAGCATGTTTCCTTGGTGGTGGTACCCCAATTTATAATATATGTCCCCTGTGCTTATGTTCCAGGAAGTCATAAAACCATCTTATTCCAGAATTCTTTGATAGTTAACCTGGGCTGCCTTTGTGATTTTTATCCTACTTGATTTTATGCTACCGTGTTTCCCCAAAAATAAGACTGGGTCTTTTTTTATTATTATTGACCTCCAAAAGAGGCACCAGGTCTTATTTTGGGGCGATGTCTTTTATACTCACCTCCGGCACCAACAGCCCTGCCCAGCCGGTCCACTTCTGAGCGAAGGAACAGCTTCATTCTGCAGCTGCATTCCGGCCTGCATTTCACAGTCAGGCCTTTCCGAAAGGCCTCTGCAGCCGAGTACCGAGCTATGGATTCAATAAATAGCTCGGTTCTCGGCTGCAGAGATCTTGCAGAACCGAGCTATGGATTGAATCCATATGGATTGGATCCATAGCTCGGTTCTCGGCTGCAGAGGCCTTCCGGAAAGGCCTGTGACTGAGAAATGTAGGCCTGGCTGCAGAAGATGCCACAGAAGAAATGGGCCGGCGAGGAGAGGTCTGGCTGCAAGGTAAGTGGGTATGGGGCGCGTGGGGCAACTTCACACCCCTACCCCCTGCCCTAGCTTGATTTTTAGGTATGTGCCTCGGCCTAAAACTAGGACTTATTTTCGGGGTAGGCCTTACTTTCGGGGAAACATGGTATTACTCTGTACACCACAGTGAGTCATGAGAATTTAAGTAGCAAAAAAACACTGAAATAAATAAGCAAATGGTTGAGTTTGCAAAACATATTTAATTATAGGTTGTGAGTTAACTCATTTTCTGACTTTATATGGTAAATATAACCAAAAGTTGGGTTCATAAATGAAGTCAAATCTCTCTCTCTCTCTCTCCCCCCTTCACAACCTCTTCCATATCTTAACTAGTTAAAACCAACCAAACATATTATGTGAATGCACCTGCTAGGTTTTAAAATGACATGTATCTTATGCAATAACAGCCACTGTGTGGTAAAACAGGGCATAGAAGCATTCTTCTTTATGATGTCATTTGTGCAATGAGATTTTGAACAAAGTGAAATATCTAGTATTGCAGAATGCCATCAAAATTCTGAAGGGATGTAACCCAGGGGAAATTCTGGAATAGTCCACAGATAAGGAACCCAAGTGATTCTACCCATCCCGTTGCAAAGGGACACATGTTTCCCTGTCCCAACACCCTTTTCTTGAAAAGGACTGACATGTTCCTTAAACATTTCCTCAATAAAAAGAGACTAATTTCTGCATTAACATTCTTAGAAAAGAAGTAGCCCTATAGATGCATGTCACAGCTGGATATCAAAGATAGGTTGGCTACTGACAGCCTGCTTTGTTATTGTGCCATAACTAAGGGGAAGGAGATGATACTTGGGAGGGAGGAGCCTTTTCCCACTGACAGACAGCCTTTGTTAATTGAAAGGAGTAGTTCGTTTCATTGGAGTCAGGACAAGAGATTTTCACTTGAGAAAGCTTTAGCTAAAAACTCCACCAATGTGGGAAATGAGTGGCTTCAGCTGTGAATGTATTTGTCAGGACCAACAACAGGAAACATCTAATTTACTCCCTAGCAGGACTCCTCATTCCTTTTCTACCCTGTTTTCCTTGTGATTTTCTAGTGGTTAATTCTTGGGTGAGATTAGCATGAGGTTTACAAACATGAAAAGGAGTAATGACTCCCTTGTGGTTAAATGCCAGAAGCATTCAGCAGCCAAGACAGCACTTTTCCCTGGACCAGCTTCAGCCATAAATATGATTCCTTCCACTTCTCTCATACCATAGGTACTCACTGAGACTACTGAGGTATTGAGCTGAGTTATATGTGGTTGGGTCCCCCCTCCCCAAAGGCTTGAACAGCTTGCACATATCCTGTGATGTTTGGGAGTCCCTATTGAGGAACTCATATTCCATGTTCCTTTCGAGAACTGGAAATAGCAAAACTGGATGATTTCTAAAGTTTAATTATCTCAGGCACTATTTAGAACAGGGATGGCCCTTTTACGACTTGTGGACTTCAACTGGCTCAGGAATTTTGGGAGTTGAAGTCCACACATCATAAAGGGGCCATTGTTCCCCACCTCTGATTTAGGAGCAACTCAAGCAATTCTTGAAGATATGAAGTTTTCAGTAGCTTCAATTCAATTAACAATCTTCTTGGGATTTTTCTTACTTAAAGGAAAAAAGTCCTATCTTAGTCGTGAAAGCCAGCTGAGTGACCTTGGGCCAGTCACTCTCTCTCAGCCCAACTCACCTCACAGGATTGTTGTGGGGAAAACAGGAGAAGGAAAGTATGTTTGATATCTTCACCATGGGTTATTTGTAAAAATAATAAAAGGTGGGATGTAAACAAATAATAAACAAATAAAACCTCCCTCTCTACTGTGTTATAGCACTCTCCATTCATCGTTGAGTTAATTTAATTATTTATTTAGACACCAATCAACTCCAAACTAGCTTTCGACAGTCCACAATAAAATCAAACCAATCAATCCCACACATAGCAGCATATCTGACAGGACCCTAGCCACCCTCTTCCAAGGCCTAGGAGAACAGTCAGACCTTTAAGTCTTCATGGGATTCCAGTAGTGTGGGAGCCATACAGATGCCTGGTGGAACTTCCTACCAGAGGGCAGACAGCACATAAGTAGCAGAAAACTAGACCAGCACCAAAACTCTTGTCCCGTTGCTGATTCCTGACCTCATCTATTCTGTTTCCAGTCATCATCTCCCTCATGATCTGCAGATGAGATGAAGGCAATATAGTAAGGTCAGGGCAGAAAAAGGCTGTTGCTGGGATATGTTTTTGCTGTAATTAGATACAAGTGGTAGCACAGCTCTAGTCTAGTCTCTAAGATGCTTATTGTTCTTCCCGTAGAATCTGATACTTCTTCCCATGTATTAATTTCTATATTATTAGAGCATCATGAGAGCCCAGAAGAAAAAAGATTAATTAATTTTAGACGGCTTATTGGAAGCATCTTCAGATAGCACTGACTCCCTCAGCTAGGAAACAGAGATGACAACCATCTACTAGAGTTGGACATGATTGGACAGGGGAAACCTTTACCTTTTCATTATTATTATTCTTTCATCTCTTCTCCTCAAAATATCAGTTTTTGATGGGCAGCATATTATGCATGCAGGTATCCAATGGAAAGTAAAGTAAAACCATTTTTTCTTACCATATGAGCCAAGTGACATTCAGGATTTCACTTGACAAAATGCAGAGGAAATGCTTAGCTTAAAAATGGAATTCAGTAGACCCTGATCATGTTTCAAGGGCAAAAAAGATTGAATGGGTTTAAGGGGGAAAGTCCTAAGGCTTTAAAAAATGTTCTTATTTTCTTTTTAAATGTAATTTGTAGTATTGGTTCGCCTGACACAATCACACAGTACTTTCAAAATCAGGTTTCTGCTGCTAAGAAAAGAGGTCTATGGCTCAAAGGACCACCTTGATTGAATATATTTTTCTAGCTAGAAAATATAGTTAATGCATAGTAAAAAAAAAAAAAAACTTCTCCTGGAGATAATAAAGAAACCTTGGATTGGACTTTAAGGTAAAGAACACACAAATGTGATTTAAACCTATATGTTTTCAACCTCTCGTTCTCACTGTTCATCAATTTGTGTGTTTCCTGCTTACAGGACCAGGGTGCAAAACAAGGCACTGATATCTCCCACCAGAGGGCTGTCTGCTACGAAAATCTCTGCAAGGAATTAAATCTTGGATTTGGGGGCATTTTTTCCCTTACTAATCTGTATTTGAGATCTCTCTCTCTCTTTCACGGTCTCTCAGGTCATCACTTTCTAATTTTAAACCTCAATGACAAAGCTACTCTCTGAGTCCAAAACACACAGAGAAATACAAAGTCCAAGAAACATGGGTAGCTACTGGGATATAGGGAAAAACATAAACAGAAGCAGGGAGATGAACAGAAGGTTTGGGAGTGGGAATTACAATAAGAACCTGTTCTGTTAGGATCTAATTCATTTGAGGGTATTACTATAACATGACAGAAAAATGGATCATTTCATAGATCTGGTTCTTAAGAATATTTCAAATACTGGAAAAAATGGATTGTGTTTATCTGGTTTGGAGTAATGAAGTACAAGACCTAGGAGAAAAGTGTGATGGGTTGTGTTTGTTTTGTGATTTATTACTGAACATTTAAAATACTCTGCCTCTGGATGAACTGCAGAACAGAGTAGAAAGTACAGAATTACAGAGTAATCAACATAATGCAAAAGGAGAAAGAGAGAAGGAAAAACATGGAAAATAAGAATATTAATGTTTACAATTTTACGATGATGTACAATATACAATGATCAGCTGGAAGTGATGCTGCAAAAGACTGGCTTATCTCCCGTTGACTGTGTATGAGATTGAATGAAAAGTAGAGATGGTCCTTGACTTACAACCATTCGTTTAATGACCATTGGAAGTTACAGTGGTGCTGAAAAAAGTGACTTATGACTGGTACTTGAACTTACAACTAACACAGCATTCCCCACAATCACGTGATCAAAATTTGGGCACTTGGCAACTGACATGTATTTATGATGGTTGTAGTATCCAAGGGCCAGTTAGTCACCATGCCATTGTCCCTTTGGTCTCCCATTCAGAAATTGCTAAAACATGGGAAAGCACCTAGCAGTGACTCAAGCCCACTTGAGAAGACAAACACCTTTTTATTTGAGTCAGATGCCCACGGAGGTATTATTTTAATTTTTGGAAAAAGTTGGAGCGGCATTTTGCAAGTGTGGATTGGATGGAGAATGGAATAGAATGGTGAAATTCAACTTTGCAATTCCTTTTTATCTTCCCCATAAAATATGTATTGTCATATTCCAGGGACATGTTCTCCTTCCAAATTCCACCTATTGTTTCAAGGATTTGATAGTAGTTCCAGGCTAAAGGAAATCCACATGAATAACAGCATTTTCATTCTAAAAAACTGTAACCATGAATTTCCCGCTGAACCCTCGGTTTTGATTCCCCCCTCCAGCTGAATTTTGCCATGATATTTGATGGACTGACATTTCATTTCTGCAACATAATGATGACCCCACAGCTATACAGCTATGAATAAGTTTGCTGGAAAATTGCATTTCTGGAAGGTTTCGTCTTTGCCATCAATATGTGAAGAATCTATCTTGAACATGTTCTTCCAGTATTGAAGAATGTAAATAATGTGATCCACACATTCCTGAGAAATAACAAGCTTGACAGGAATTTCCCTTTGACTGATTCACCAATTGCCCTTCATCAATTCATCAATTGATTTATGTGGAGCTTGTCAGTTTCTGTCACAGGTCATGTGCTTTATTACTGATCACACAAATCAACTCTTCTTAGTTCACCATCTTTACATGGTTTGAGTCAATGATACATATTACTAATGACAACACAGACATTGCCTGCTTTCAGTAGTGAATTCCAACAGGAGGGATTCCTTCAGCAGTCAAAAATCTAATCTTGGCAGTGCATTGATGAGTACTTATTGCAGGCTTCCATTTCATGAACAGTAGCAACCCAACCTTTTCTTACAGCAACCTCCCCTCAACTGAAGTGAAAGTGCAGATGTTTTTAAGGGCATTAATAATGCTACCTCTTGGTGATATATAACATTGGAGGCACTATTTTTCTTTCTATCCTCATAGAAGGATGAACGGTGAAATAGCAGACAGTAACTCCATCCCCACTACAGAAATAAGGAAGGATATTTTTTTTTTACTATTTTCCCTGCAACAGTAAATTTATTACAGCATGTTAGAATAGGTTTCAGTGTTCTTTCCTTAGTTTTGATTTGCAGAGATATTTTACGTTCTTTTTTCATTGAGAACAGAACGTTCAAAAACTGCAACCTACCCCACCACCTGAAGTGAGGTAGCCGATTATCAGGACTGTATTTTTTGTTCTACTTCGTGAGAAGATAAGACTTCCCTGCTGGAGGTCAGGTGAAGTAACTGTGTGATAGTTTAAACTAAAGGTAGAAACTAAAAATGAGAAATTCATTTTTTAAAAAAATCAGAATCAACATTTACATATTCCTTCATAAAAAAGAAGAGAATGAACCCAAGGTATTTAAATGCTATTTAAAATGAGGGAAAGTGCAATGGATTGATTTTCATCTGAGTAGAAAATTTGGACTGCTTAATTTTGAAAAGTCTAGCTTTGATTCTCTATATGTTTTAATGAAATATGTTGGACTGACAACTCTTATTTTCTGGCACACTTCCTGTCTTTAACAGCTACCTGGCAAGTAGGATGCACAACATGATCCTCTCCAAGCTAGAATACCTATATTCAGTGCTTTTCTGTAAAAAGAAAAGGTGCCGGAACTCACACATGTCATACAACCCACTTTGCCTACCCTACAAGGTTCCATCCAAAAAAGGTGCCGGAACTCCGTTCTGAGCGTTCTATGAGAAAAAAAGCCCTGCCTATATTGCAAAAATCATCCAGAAGAGACTGTTTTATGCAACTAACCAAGATCCCCATGAGATCTAACATGGATTGGATGCAAATAACTTATCGGGGGGTGGGGTGGAGTGGAGAGGAGAGGTTAAAAAATGACATTAGATGTGATCGGGCCAAATCATTTTGTACCTTCTCCATCTGTGGAGTCCTACCACCTCTTTGTTTCCATCTAACAATCACTGGATTTTTGTGATAGTCATGCTGTAGATATCAGCATATGCAAGGTACATACAGTGAGATTGCAGAACTACAAGTTAGAGCTGGGGATTTTTGCACTAGGTAGAGAGAGAAAAATAGACAGCCCAAAGGGAAAACAATGGGAAAGAACAGAAGAGAGTACATTAGAAGAGACAAAAGTTATTTTCTGTTCTCGCACAACACTACTTGCTCAGTAGCTTCACCATCAATATATGTGAGAAAGCCAGATAAATGAGGATTCCCTATCCGAAGAGGCATAGACTCAAGATCACGCAAAGTATTAGTACCACTTTATAAAACCCTAGTGAGACCACACCTGGAATACTGCAACCAATTTTGGTCACCGTACTACAAAAAAGATGCTGAGCCTTTGGAAAAAGTTCAGAGAAGAGCAACTAAGATGATCCAAGGCCTGGAGACTAAAATATATGAAGAACGGCTGCAGGACTTGGGTTTGGCTAGTCTAAAGCAAAGACCAAATAGGGGTGACATGAAAGCAGTGTTGCAGTATTTGAGAGGCTGCCACAAAGAAGAGGGGGTCAAATTATTCTCCAAAGCACCAGAGGGCAGGACAAGAAATGATGGATGGAAACTGATCAAAGAGAGAAGCAACCTGGAATTAAGGAGAAAGTTCCTAACGGTGAGGACAATTAACCAGTGGAACAGCTTGCCTTCAGAAATTGTGGGTGCTCCATCACTGGAGGTTTTTAAGAAGAGACTAGACAATCACTTGTCTGAGATGGTATAGGTTCTCCTGCTCGAACGGGGGGCTGGACTAGAAGACCTACATGGTCCCTTCCAGATTCTGTTCTGTTCTGTTCTGTTCTGTTCTGTTCTGTTCTGTTCTGTTCTGTTCTGTTCTGTTTTGTTCTGTTCTGTTCTGTTCTGTTCTATTCTATTCTATTCTAGGGTCGGTCACCAGGATCAGAGGTTTAGTCTTCCAAGCTTTTGGACTTAGGCTGAAGCCCATCCTCAGGACACTTTTCTCTACATTCTAATGAGAGAGAAGTTCCCTAAGGATGGGCTCCAGCATGAGTCCAAAAGCTTGGAAGACTAAACCTTTGATCCCAGTGACTGACCCAGATTGGATCCTGCAAAATCATCCTGGGACATGTATATTTGCCTTCATTCTTGAAAAACTGTGAATATTCAGCATGTTTTCACTTAAGCATTGGATGCTATCAATTTTATTGTCCAGCTTCCTGCTGTTTTCTTGCTTCTTCCACTCTTTCGTCACCTTTAAATAAATCCTAATTCTTATGGGTTCTCTTTTTTTCTTTTCTTAAAAGTTAAGCATTTTTATCTTGAGGCACCACAGCAAAATTTGGGGGCGGGAAGTGTCCTGACATTATTTTCTTTCACCTTTGTATTATTTCAAGCCACATAGTCTTCTTAAAGTGTTGAGCTTTTATGCGTTTTGCCTGTGTAATTGTTTTCTATTTTTTGTGATTAAAGATGTAAAAGAAACCGGGCACAAATTTCTCTTAATCTGAAAGTTTGCAAAGGAAACTTTGCACAGAAATTGGCAGAAAACAAATCTTTTCTCTTTTTCTCATTATAAACTGGATACATTCATACACATTTGCATATTTTGAGGAATGTTACATAAAAACACTCTATTTTGGGGAAATGTATGCTATGGAAATATTTGTTTACTATTAGCTTGACTTAATAAAAATTGCATTGGAAGAGGTGAACAACAGGAATATTATTTACAATCTGCTTTCTAATGTAATGTAAATGGAATAGCATGCAAATTACACACACACACAATCTCATTGGAACAAGACTTAAATCAATATGAAAATTCCTACTTCTGAAGCCTGCTGGTGCCTCTGCTTTTTTTAAATGACTGATTTTTTTCTATTATTGATCTTATTATAGGCTTCATTTATTGGTGTTTGTGGTTTTGGAGGCACAGTGATGCTTTTATTCTTCAGATTTACCAAGAAATAACACAACTGAAGTCAATAGGACATTATGATTGTGTCTTACTGCTGTTCATTACTATGACTTGTATTGTAAATTGCACAGAGAACTTTGATTATTTAGTGAGGTCAATATTCTAAGTACATAAAATTATTTCTCTTGGTAAAATGCATTAAACACTATTTGTGCTTTTGATAGCTTTTTCAGTTCCTTATAAAAAATGGAAAGCATGGCTCCGTCTTGTTCCCATATTTATTTTCTTTGATATCTGAGCTCTATCAGTATTGCTCTGTGTTTATAGACTGAATCAAGGTTTTTCAAACTGGTATTACTGCCAAATTTAACTAGATATCTGAAAAAACAGGCTTCATTCTTTCCAAGCGTGCAGGTACTTCAGATGTTTATCAGAAAGCTTCGAAGTGTCTATTAACCTTTGAAGGCTGCAAGGTTTGATGGGGCCTCAAGCTATTTAGTTTGGGCTCAGTTCAAGTTTTCAGATGAGTCAAGGTGCTGAGATAAGGTTTTTTTTTTTTTCATCATTGTCTATAATCATCCCTATTTTAATTCCTTTGTGCACATCTCTCATAAACCAAGTTAGGAAAAAAGCAGCCTGTGGCCTATACAGTAGTTGCTTTTTTTGAGAGGTGGAGGGAACTGGTATGCAAGAGGTCTCTTCCCCCACAAAGAAAACTCTATTTGGGAATGCTGACTTCAGTGAAAAAGCATCTGCATTTATCATCTAAGCACCTGCATATTTCTTGATATATGCCAAAGGAGCTGATAGGATCAATGCTCAGTTGTTTCTTACACCATGAGCGTTCTCCAGAAACTTGCCTTTGTTTAGATGGCCGGTGGACTTAGTTGTGGCTGCGTAACTGCATCCAAGAAATGTATTACGCTTTTATATTTTAGATCAGCAAATCTGCAAGAGCCACTTCTCCAGGTGACATAAGCACCATATCAAAAGAAAATATAAATATGGGAAAGGCTCTTATAAAAGGAAAGTCAGTAGGCCATAGTTCTCTAAAATCCAGACACACACAAACAAAAATTATAAAAGCATGGAACAGTTTTTCTGGGCAAAATATCCATGTTTATTGGAAACTAAGCTTTTGTATGTGTGTATGTGCCATGAATTATGGTAACAGTTTACAGATTCTATAGATATATTGATGGATTTGGATTCTAAACAAGAACACATATTCATATATCTGCTTTCTCTTTTCTTTCTTTCCTTTTCTTTCTTCTTCCTTTATATTAATTTGTACTGTATTGGTTTTTAATTTCCTTTTTTTAAGTTTCATTAAAATGGTGTATGCCCCCCCCCTCCAATATCCACATATCCTGGTCACCTCAAATTAAAAAAAACTTCTTTGCATGTGATACAACTCCTACCATTTATCAAATTTGCAGATGATACTAAGCTGGCAGGAATAGACAACACCCTAAGTGATAGGCTCAAGATCCAAATGGATCTTGACAGACTTGAATACTGGGCCCTATCTAACAAAATGAAATTCAGCGTAGAGAAAAGTAAAGTCTTACACTTAGGCACTAAAAACCAAAAGCACATGTACAGATTAGGTGAAACCTGGCTTAATAGCAGTAACCGTGAGAGGGATCTTGGAGCTCTAGTGGACAATCAATTAAATATGAGCCAGCAGTATGTGGCAGCAACCAAAAAAGCCAATGCAATCCTAAGTTGCACTAACAGGGGGATTGAATCAAGATCACATGAGGTTCTACAAAGCCTTAGTAAGACCACACCTAGAATACTGAATCCAGTTTTGGTCACCCCACTATAAAGATGTTGACAGTTTAGAAAAAGTGCAGAGAAGAGCAGCAAAGATGATTAAGGGCCTGGAGGCTAAAACATATGAAGAATGGTTACAAGAACTGGGCATGGCTAGTCTAGTGAAGGGAAGGACCAGGGATGACATGATAGCAGGGTTCCAATATTTGAGGGGCTGTCACAGAGAGGAGGGAATAATCTATTTTCCATACCACCTGAAGGCCAGACAAGGAACAATGGATGGAAACTGATGAAGGAGAGATTCAACCTAGAAATAAAGAAAATTTTTCTGACAGTGAGAACAATCAACCAATGGAACAGCTTACCTTCAGAAGTTGTGGATGCTTCATCACTGGAAGCTTTCAAGAAGAGACTGGACAGCCACTTGTCAGAAATGGTATAGGGTTTCCTGGTTGAACTAGATGACCTACAAGGTCCTTTCCAACTTTGTTATTCTGTTATTCTGATTATCACTTCTTATTACTAGACATATTGACCATATATGATGGAGTCTGGAGAGCTTCAGCTGTTCCTGTCAAGTCTTGGAATTGTCTGCTTAGTCTTTAAGACCTGTTTTACTTTTTATTGTTCTTGCTCAATACAATTGCTCTTGTTGGTAGCTTCTATCTGAGGATCCAAGCAGTAGCACATATCATTCAACTTTCTTCTGCCCTCCAAGTCATTCTATCTTTGCAAATAAGTTATATTAAATTCCACGAGATGGAGAGTGTTCTGATAGTAGCCGAATACTTTGAATCACCCTTACTTTCCCAACACTTATGATAGAGCATAGCAGGTTCAGTTAGAGCAGCATTTGTATCTTGCCTACTGTTCAAGTCTTACTCTTATACATTTTTGATCGAGTATTTTTCTCATACTGCCCACAGTCTTTTATTGGGTTTCTGATACCTTTCCTTGTTCCAGCTATATTTTTTAAAGTGTATCTTCTGTTCCTCTTCAGTTGCTTCTGACTGACTCTGGAATGAATGTAATTTTGCCCGAATTGTCTATCAGTAACAGCATATGTGAGCTCTTCTAAGTTCATGCTTGTGTAATCAGCAATGGTATCTAGCCACCTTGCCTTCTGTTGACATATTTTTCACTTGCCTTCTATTTTTTTCTAAGATCCTTGCCTTTTTGTTGTGTGTCAAAATATTTAAGCTAACTTCATTATGGTGATTTCATTAAGAAGTCAGGTTTTATTTCTATCTAGTATTAAATAATTTGTTCTTGTGGACCAAGATATTCTTAACAATTGTCTTTAGTACCATAATTCAAAGGCATCACTTTTTCTTCATTCAGCCCTTGTACATCTTCAGCTTTCACAGCCATGTTACAATAGAGAAATCAATAGCTTTGACAAAACATATATTTATTGTCAATTTGATATCTGCACTTTGGTATTTTGTTCACCTTATAAACAGCCTTTGTTCCATGTAACAGATTACTTCATTGCTATGGTCTTCATGAATGTCACCGACTTCTCTTCCTTATTTATATTGGTCTGGGCCTGCTTGTTGACATATTCTTCCATAAAAATACAGACAACAGAGGAAAGTGGGGACTCCAGAGATGTTCCAAGAATTCTTTTTTTTTTAAGCAAGGACTTTCTAATATTCATTTTTACATAAGGTGGATGGGGAAAAAACTGAGATTTAAAATACTGTGAAGATTATTCACCATGTGAATAATCACATGGTGCTGATTGTTGAATTAATCATTGAGAATTATGGTTCTTACACTTTGGACATGACTACACATAATTTAGTGTTATAGGAACATCGTGGCTCACCTGGTTAGGATGTTGGCTTGAGAAGCAGCAAGTCCACTTTCGAGTCCCGAGTGCTGCCATGGGGTGGGAAGAGCTGCTTTCCTTCACTCCAACTCCTGCTGGAGCCATGCAAGTAGCCCCAACTGTGTATCCTCTGGGCAATGGTGATGTCACCAGTTAATCGTTTCAACCCAGAGGTGCCTCTGTGCTTCCGACATGAGTATAATGCAATTCAGTGTTATGCAAATTAATTTTTCCCCTTTACTTTTTCACGCAATAATTTGACTGAACCCCCATCAACTTCCAATCACCATGAATTCAAAGAAACATCTGTGGATGCACCCATGTAACTGTCCATTGAGATGTAGCTGATGTTTTGGGGCTCATATATGATCTTTTTAATTTTGATCCTGTAAGACTAAGGAATTATTTAGACAGCATTGCCTGCTGATGTTATTTCCTGGATATGGAAGGGAACAATAGACGTAACACAATCTGAAGCTACCTTTTAAGATAATGTGCATTAGATTAGGAAGTAATGATGTCACTGTGTGGGAGCTAATAAGCAAAATAACTGTCAGCTGAAGAAGCATAAACAATGACAGCATCATTATTGCCTCTTTAGCGGTTTTTAGGTTCGGAAAAACCCTGCTCTACTAAAATCCTTCAGAATGGAATGTTGCTGTTGCTTCCTACAACCAATATAGAATACAATGGACAGAACATATGAACCAGACATACACAAATGTCTCACTTAGCAACAGCAATTTTGGGCTCAATTGTGGTCATAAGTTGAGGATTACCTGCATGGCAGGCAAACTCTGCTCATAGCCTGGAGTTCGATCCTGACAGAGCTCAAAGCAGAGTCAGCCTTCCATCCTTCCAAGATCGGTAAAATGAGGACCCAAATTTTGGGGGGCAATATGCAAAACCTTGTAAACCATCCTGAGAGTTCTGTAAAGCACTTTAGGGTGGTACAGTATATACTGTAAGTTTACATACTATTGCTATTGCTAAATGTGTTGTGAATGCTAGATGTGAATGCTTGGTGAAATGTTAAAGAATGCTCCAGTGATACCATAGAGGGTGGGAATCATTATAAGCATTATGCATTACGTAATGAAAACAGGCAGAAACCAGCAGCAGTCCTTAAAAAAGAATCAGGAACATGAACAATATTATTCCCCCCTTACATTCTTAATAATTCAGAACATACATGTTTAATGCATGAAAGCTCTTTCTTGATTTTTAAGTCAGTTTCTATTTTCTTATGTCTGCATTAAAAATTTTCCTGCCAAAGTATATGTACATCATGTGGGGGAGGAGGGAATACCTTGTGTATATAAAGAATATGTGTGGAGGACGGCAGCTCCGATCACGCTTTGCTCGCACAAGCACGAAGCCGAAGACACCAGCCTGAAGATGGCGAGTGGGACATGCTGTATAATGAAAAACATCAAAGGAATTATTCCATGCATGCAGATTTACGTACAACTTATAGGCCAAAAGTGCTTGGACTAACCATTGACAGAAATTTAATATGTGCAGAAAGCGAAGGCTGAGAGAAGAATATCCTGGTCTATGTTGCAAGATAAAGGAGGGAATCGGGGCCATGCTCAGGTGCTGTTAATATGTTACCTGTGCGTTCAAAAGAGGCCCTCTGTTTTGACTTGTAATACATTTTGCTGTATGCCAGAGACAATTGTATGAAATGGGATGTAGCTTTATGTCTGCATATTAAAAGCGTGCTTTCAAAGCTGTATGGCTGCCAACCAGCTGTTCCTCTCTATGGCAGTCACTGGATACCACTGCAGTTGCTAAGGGCAAAAATGCTTGAGTTTTGGACTCTGAATTCCTCAAATATATCCCCACAATTCTTATATTTTCAAAAATATGTGGCCTACTGCCTGATGACCTGGAAAACTCCATAGATTGCATTGTCAGCACATTGGGCTTATTGCACACATGAAGGGACACTTCATTTTATTATTCATTTAAAAAGAAAGCAAGGAGAGGACTTAAATATGCGAAGTTCACATGTATTTTGGTGGGTGGAGAGGTAAAAAGCTTCATTCTCTTGCTAAGCTACCTAAGACAAGGGTCCCAACCTCTGGTTTGTGGCCCACTGCCGGGCAGCAAATCAGGCTGCAGAAGTGCTGGGCGAGTGAGTGTACATGCATTTGTGAAAGCATTGCACGAGCATGCATGAAACCATCCTCTTCCCTCCCCCCCCGACTCCGCCGGTCTACTGAGCCAGAAAGATTAGAGACCGCTGATCTAAGACATTTACCTGTTCACTTTGGTATTATCTATTTCAGCCTTCCCAAACTTGGTGCCATCTGAATGTGTTGCTGGATTACGATGTTGGTGTAGAACTCTGGAGAAGGCTGGATTATCAGGATGGGAAGCAGCCTTCCAGGTTCTCAATTTATCCATAATTTGGTTGGGTAAACTAACCACCAACATTTGTAAAGGACTCCAATCTATTCAACTAATTTGCACTTTCAAGATGACATTAAAAACCTATCGATAGATGATAATCCTAGTGATAATGTATCTTCTTCTTCTTCTTCTGCCATATCCGTTATCGGACGTTGGCGATCATGTTGGTGATCCTGTTTTTATCAGCAGCCGCACGAAAAAATGCTGCTGAGTTTTGTCCAAACCAGTCCCTTAGATTTTGAAGCCATGATGTTCTTCTTCTGCCTGGACCTCGTTTGCCTTCAATCTTTCCCTGGAGGATTAAATGGAATATGCCGTATTTTTCTGGGTGTCGCATCACATGTCCGAAATATTCTAACTTTCGTTTTTTAATTGTTTTGATGATTTCCCTTGGCTTTCCCAGGCGGCTTATCACCTCCTCATTTCTGATCTTGTCCACCCAGCTTATACGTAACAGCCGCCTGTAAATCCACATTTCAAATGCTTCTAGTCTCTTCAGGTGGCCTTCTGTCAGAGACCAACTCTCTACTCCATAGAGCAGGATAGAAAAAATATAGCATCTGACAAGCCTGATTTTCAGTCTTAGGCTTATGTGATAATGTATGCTAGTCCAGAAATGAGTGTGCATGTTGATATAGTTAGATGAAATTCAGAATCAAAGCTTTATGATCCCAGTGGATGGTCCAGAGCTTATAAAGCCATTTATGACATCAGATCAGCTTCTCCAATACCAGTAACTGGAATAGGAGTTGGGCAGCAATTTAAAACAGGACCAAGATGGAGACATTTATTCTTATTAAGGGGAAGCTTCTCATAGCTTTTTTAGTTCACATGCACAGGCACTTTACTAATTATAGATGAGAGTCAGATGGAAAGAAATGCTGAGGAGTAGAAATTGCTAGATATCACTGAGCACTTGATTTGGAACTTATATTACTTCCAGCTCTAGCCTCAAAATTGTATGTCAGTTTGTAATATTGACTACAGGCCCTATTAATGTAGATTTGTTTTCAGTAGGAGTTAGCAATTCTAAAAAAAATAGCTACAGAGGTTGGTCTTTTGTAAATGTCATGATTGTTAAAAACATGCAGATTTGTTTTTACCATTAGGGACTCTAAAATTAACTTCTTCCTTTGCTTGCTTTCTCCATTTGCCACAATAGGAGCAGAAAAAGCTCCTGAACCACGTTGAATGAACACTGTTATAGGGCTTTCAAGAAAACAAGTAGACATTAAGAATTGGACATTCTGTGGAGTTGTTTTAGAATTTGAATTTGAAGCTAATCCAGGCTAAATGGAATAGCTCAACACATAGGCATAGTTTTTAAGGCTTATTCATGTGAACACGTCCACAATTACATTCTGACCAAGTTCCTTTACCCATATTTCCCCTTAAATACCATTTTGCAAAGCAATTAAGCCAATAATAACTCTACACCACTTTGCCTTATTTAGGCCAACACCAGTGCCTACATATTGTATGAATAAAATGGCAGTTAATCCTTAGGGAATGATGTGGCAAATGCCCAAACTAGTAAACAGGCATGTATCAATCAGTAAGCATCTGAACTAGCCTAAGGGCCAGCATTCATAACAGATTTTAAAAACTGTTCCTTGCCATGAAATTTATGCATCACAATGAGGACAGTAATTATATGAGTTTGCACCAATCAGACTTTCTAAATGCTAACCCCAAGCTGAAATTATAGAGCTAGAGGGAGAAAAAAATGAACACATTGCGTCTGACTAGGAAGGAGGAGGAGAAACAGAATAAAAACATAAGATAATGCTTATTTACCTGTGGTATCATTGTTGTAAGAAACATTCCAGGATAGCCACAAGCATTAGGGAAGGGCACCAATTTACCAATGTGATGATAAGTTGTTTTCTGATCACCACCAAAAAGAATGATCATAAACACCAATTCAGGAACCATGGTCAGTCCGTGCGTAAGTGTAACCATTAATGAGCAAAATAGTGCTACCACAATCTTTCCCTACATATTGTGTCACTATGGAAAAAAAAAATAGTTAGACTGTGTTGTACAGAGGTGTTTATCAGATGTGTCAGGGCAATTTGAGAACCTGCAGAATGAATTTAAGCTCGCATGGTTAGCTAACTGGCTGGCTAGCTGGCTAGCAAGCATAAAGATGCAGGATCAGCTGCTGCTAGTGACATCTTTTCAGTTAGCCCAGAATCAAAAATGCTAGAGAGAATTTCCCTGAAGACGGGCTCCAGCACGAGTCTGAAAGCTTGGAAGATAAAGCCTCTGATCCCAATAACTGACCCAGATTGGATCCTGCAACATTATCCTGGGATACATATATTCACCTTCATTGGTGAGAATAAAAATACTTTCCCAAAGTTCTTCACTCTCTTTCTATTAGCAAAAGTCATACTTCCTTGACTATTCTTCCTGAGGTAGAAAAAAAAATCCCTAACGGATCATGAGAAAGCCTTACAAAAAAATTTGCCCTGAGTTATTCTGGATCATTTCATCTTAAATGAAATTGTTTTCTTAGTTAGCTGGTAGATGAAGCAAGTTATGGGACTAGAGGACTGTGAGTGATGGAAAAGGTGGAGAGACCAGACACAGGGCTACTTTCAATAATGTTAAATGATATCATTATCAAATGGGCTGGGAAGAATATTTTTCCAAATACTTTCCAGGAAAAAGCTACAATTCTCCAGGAGGTGCCCAATTCTCCAGGAGGTGCCCTGTGTCTGGTTTCTCCACCTTTTCCATCACTCACAGTCTCTCTAGTCCAATGACTTGTTTCATCTACCAGCTAACTAAGAAAACAATTTCATTTAAGATGAAATGATCCAGAATAACTCAGGGCAAAAAAGACAATGTTATGAATGTTTCTCAAAAATACACATGTGGCACTAATGATTGGTAAGGAAGGACAACAGCTTTGTTGGGGTAATAATAAAGATCTTCAACAATTGTACAGTTTTAGGAAGGTTAGTGGATATGCATGCATACACCTGGCTTGTATGACCTGGCTGTCATACTTACAATTAAATGATGGAATTATAGAGTTGGAAGGGACCTAAGAAGTCATCATGTCCAACATCCTGTATACTGCAGGATTAACTATACCATCTTTGATAGATGATTATCCAGTCTCTGTTTTAAAACATCCAGTGAAGGGGAAGAAATTACTACATGTAGAAACCTGTTCCAAGATGTTCTTCCTAACGTCTAACATGTATCTACATTCTTGAAGTTTCATCTCATTCTCACTTACTCTAGAGGATAAGACTAAAAGTAATAAGTCCAAACCCTGACTGAAAATATCATATCCCCACTCAGCCTTCTTTTATACAAGTTACATCTACAAGATTCTAGGTGTGCTGTCCCGCTCACACACACACATGTACATAACTGTGGTTTAGTGGGTTTATTAATATTCTCCCACAACTCCCTTCACCAAAAACCCAGAACTGTCCCAATTAAGTCCAGCCACAAGCAGACCAATGCTAGTCCATAGAGCAATGCCCAATGAGTCCACAAGGCACTTGAAAGTTTCCCAATCAAAATAAATCCACCAGGCAAACTTAAATCCACAAGACAAGAGAGTTCATGAGGCAAAAAAAGTACAGAGTTTCCAAGACATGATCCAAGTCAAGGCACAGTGTCAATTGAAAGCGAGGCAGGAATCACAATGACCAGAAAATACACAGCTAGGAAACAAACACATCGTTCCCAGCATCACCTCCATCTGTCTGTTGTGCTAGATAGCCAGCTTCTGGTGCAGCCCAGCAAGAAGGATGAGGCTTTCTCCTCATGAGCAATGTGGCTGACCTTCTCTGCTCCTGTCCAGGGAAGTCATCACACTAGGTCTTTTAATCATTTCTTTCAGGAATTGGTTTTCAGTCTTTTCATCAGCTTGATAGCCCTTCTCTAGACTTCAGTTTATCATTGCATTTTTAAACTAGGATGTGAAGAACTAAACATAATAGCTCAAGTGAGGCCAGATGAAGACAGTATATATAATATGATAATTACTTCCCATGATCTGAATTCTATGGTCCTCTTGATACTCTTCAAGTTATTGCTGGCTTTCTTTGCCGCTGCATTACAGTGCTGTGATATGTTGAGTTTGTGATCCATTAATACATTCAAGTCCTTTTCACATGTGCTGTTCTTGAGACAGATTTCTTACATCCTACATGTTTCTTTTGTTTTTCTTACCTAGACTTTACATTGCTTCCTGCTAAATTTCATTGCATTAGTTATGGCCCACTTTTCTTTTAAGTATTTTTGATTTTTTCCCCTCTTATCCCAAGTATTAATCACACCTCCTAGTTTTGCATTATTTAAAAATTTGATAAGCATTCCATTGACTCTCTCATCTATACCATTTATAAATACACTGAATAACTCTGGGCCTAACACATAACCCTGTGGCACCTCACTTGAAACATCTCTCCATTTATAGCTACTCTTTGAATATGATCCTTGAGCCAACTATGTTTCCACCTAATGGTTGAATTGTCAAAACCATATCTGACCATTTTATTAATAAGGATGCTATGAGAGACTCTGTCAAAAACCTTGCTGTACTATATCCACAGCATGTCTCCAATCAACCAGGCTAGTAACTGTGTCATAAAAGGAGATTGAGTTAGTCTAGCATGACTTGCTTGGCATAAATCCATGCTGGCTCCTATTAATTAATGAATTCCTATCTAAGGCTCACATACATGCTAGTTGATAATCTGCTTAAGAACCTTGCTTGTACTAATGTCACACTCAAGGCCTATAGGTTCCTGGTCCTGCTTCTTCAATTTTTTGAAAACAACAACAACCTTAGCCCTCCTCCAGTCTTCTGATCCCTCGCCTGTTCTCTAGGACTTCTCAAGGGTTGCTTACCTATGCCTAGCTTGCAAGATATTGTGTGATCTACAACACATTCCTCTCATAATTTAAAGTATCCCAACCCTAAAGTAACAGGAATCACTAGCCCCCCGCCCTAATATCTCAAGACATATATTACCACAAGGTTGATAAACTTCTTCCATACACTTGAACATAAAACCCCATGTAAAATATCATTGCCTAGTCTGACAAGTGGAGTCCATACCCCAACAAAATGGCTATAGTGGTGATGAAGGAGCATGGGATGGGCAAATAAGCAAGCAATGCCTGAAGCCAAGGAGTGAGAGAGAGCAATGGCATATTTTCCTATTAATGTCATGATTCAAATTACATAAACTACAACAGAATTTGATCTATAGGCAGTCCTCGCTTAACAATAATTTATTCTGTAACAGTTCCCCTGCAATACTGCATCCAGTTTTGGTTACCAAATTACAAAGAAGATGTTGAGACTTTGGAAAAAGTGCAGAGAAGAGCAACTAAAGGCCTGGAGACTAAAATATATGAAGAATGGTTGCAGGAACTGGGTATGGTTAGTCTAGAGCAGAAGTCCCCAATCCCCGGGCCGTGGCCTACTACCAGGCCCTGGCCTTATTCGGAATTGGGCCACATGAGTGGCTGGCTGGAATGCACATGCAGGTCAACTTGCACAAGTGGCGGGCTGGTGGGCACTCACACACCTGCATGTCAGGTGCCGCCGCTGGTGTAAGGGCTGCATGCGCATGCATGCCGGCCCACCATTCGCAAGGCCCAGTTCCCCTGTCTTCCCCTAGCCAGGCCACCAAGCTACAAAGGTTGGTACCACTGGTTTAGAGAAAAGAAGGAGGAGGGGTGACATGGTAGCAGTATTCCAGTATTTGAGGGACTGTCACAAACAGGGGTTAACCTATTCTCCAAAACATCAGAAGGCAAGACAAGAAACGATGGAAACTGATCAAGAAGAGATTCAACCTAGAAACAAGGAAAAAATTTCTGACAGTGAGAACAATCAACCAATGGAACAGCTTGCCTTCAGAAGTTGTGGGTGCTTTATCACTGGAGGTTTTTAAGAAGAGACTGGACAGCCACTTGTCTCAAATTGTATAGGATTTCCTGCTTGAGCAGGGGGTTGGACTAGAAGACCTCCAAGGTCCCTTCCCACTATGTTCTGATTGAGTTCAAAGTTACAACAGCACTGAATGAATGTACTTATGCCCAGTCCCTGTAGTTAAGGCCATTGCAGCAATTTGGTGGTCATGTGATCACAATTCAGGCATTTAGCAGCCTGCTCACATGACCTCAGGGGTACCTCAACTCTCCTACTGCCTATCTGCCCCCCATCTCTGCCCTTTAGGCTACCTGTACAGTGGCATTCCTCTGTAGCAGTGTCACTAGGGCTGAAGTAGTGTCAGGGTCTTCAGCAGTCTCAGCCAGCCACCCCCCCCCCAGGCTTCTACTTCATCCCCAGCACCACCACTGCTGAGAAGTGACACCTCAAGTCCCATGTTACAGCCAGCCACTTGAGTGCCACAGCCTAAGGGCCCCAGCTGCCCCTGCCATCTTGCACTCTGTAGACCTAGCCATGTCCAGCTGATCTTCACTGTCTTTTGCTGCTGCTGAGGCGTGCTTGCCCTACCCTGTACAAGGAAGCTGCTGGCTGCAACAGGCCTTCTTCCTGAAGCCGCATGTACTGTTCTTCAAATTACATTATTTTCCCATACAACTTCTGTTTAAGTTGTGAATAACCTATGCAGTAAAACAACAATGTTCAGTTTTTAATGCATGCATTTGCATATAACACATAGTTCGTTTGCAGGCCTGTGCATAAGGTTTATCTTTTTGTAATTATGAAAAAGTTATTCTTAAACAAGTCACAAGAACTCCTTGTGCTTGATTACACTCTTTCCTGCAATATACCATCATGTGGTTGCCATAAGCATGACTTTTCCTTCTTCCAGCCAAAGAAGGATGCTTTTACACTGATGTGCCTATTTTCTCCTCTCTTCTCACTTGTTTGGCTTCCAGGGAATGAGCAGATGGTCCTAGTTAGGAAAGAGTGTCTGTACAAACAAAGGTATATTACATTCTGTAATACAAAATCACTTGATTGCTTTAATTGGTTGCCCCAGCATTACCCTAAGACAAAGGTATTAGGCTTGCAGATAAATAATTATTGCTTCCACATGTTTTATGATGTCACAATCCAGCAACTATGCTTGGAGCTTGACTGGAGACGCAGAGAGTACATCAGTCCTTTCATCCAAAATAATAAAGGCTAGGAGATGACAAGATTTATCTTCCAGTTATTGACTTTTTATAGCTTGAATGGTTGCCAAAATAACTGACCTGGAGAAATGCCTGAGACTGGATTCAGTGAATGAAAACGTCAAAGAATTGAGGAATGAATATTTCATGAATATGTCATAATTCACAGGACAGAATTGATTAAATATATACTTACAGAATATATATTTCTGAAATAAATTCTATGAGTAAGAGGATAAAGGCAAATATGACTACAATAATTGGAATAAGCAACCATAACAGATTTATTACATGAGCAACATTATGAGTATATGTCTTTTGTTTGGCTGCCAAATAATAAAGGAAATTCTGAATTAATATGTCACTTTATTATAATGTTTTTGCTATAAAAATGGGCGTATTCAAATAATTTGTTCTCCAAGCTTCTCAATAAAGAAGACTCTGTAATCCCCAATAGTTTTTATATATTTTTTAAATCAATTATATGCCATTGAGTCAGTGCTGTCTCCTAGCAACCATATAGACAGATTTTCTCCCTGACATTCTCTCCCTAACCTGATCTTTCAGGTCTTCCAATGGTGCAGTCATTACCACTGTAATTGAGTTGATTCACCTGGCTGCTAATCATTCTTTTCTTCTTTTTCATTCTATCTTTCTCAGCATTATAACATCTTCAAAAACCTTAGTTTTCTCATAATGTGTCCAAAGTACAATAATTTGAGTTTGGATATTTTGTGCCTCAAATATTCCTGGTTGATTTGTTCAATGATCCATTTGTTTGTTTTCTTCATTGTCCAAATTAATTCTCGAGTGTTTTCAAATATTAAGGTTCAAAAGCATGAATACTTTTCCCATCCTGTTTCTTCAAAATCCAACTTTTGCTTACATAAAGTGTCCCGGGGAACATCATTGTTTGCAGTATTCTGATCTTTGTAAGAAAAGACAGATCGTTCAGATCATCTGAATATCTTTTACAAAACCTTCATGGCTGCTCTACTAAATGCAGTGTATTTCTTGACTGCTTGTTGATGGTTGATCCTAAAGGGCAGAAGCTTTCCATCATGTATATTTCATCTATTTATTTGTTTGTAAAATTTATTGGCTGCCCATCTTATCTGAGGGTAACTCTGGGTGGCTTACAATCTTAAAAAAATAAAAACTATACAAAAGCTAAAATGTACTATACAGGCAAAAATGTACTTGGAAAAAGACTGGCCCAACTCATCAGGAGGGTTTTAAACTAAAACTGAGGGGGGAGGGTGACCAATCTCTAGAATCTCTAGAACCCAAAACCAATCACAAAACCCAAGAAAACAAATCAAACAATAAGGTAGGCAGTGGTGGGAAAAGAAGAAAAACTCAAACAACAATCAGGAGATACAGGAAACACACTCATGGACAGGCATAAAAGTCTTAAATGCTTATATACAAATGCTCAAAGCTTGGGGAACAAACAGGGTGAACTAGAAGCTATAGTACACGAGGGAGGGTATGACATAGTTGGCATAGCAGAAACCTGGTGGGATGAAACCCATGAATGGAATGGATTGATGGATGGATACAAATTGTTCAAAAGAACAGGTCTACAAAAAGAGGAGGGGGAGTTGCACTATGTGTAAGAGAACATTACATATCTTCAGAAATGCACATGATCAAAGATAAAATCTCTCTAGAATATATATGGGTCAATATAAAAGAGAAAAAAAGTGACATTACCATAGGCCACCCAACCATCAGAAGAAATAGATGAACTCTTTGCCAACCAGTTAACAAATGCATGTAGGAAGCATACCACAGTAGTAATGGGAGATTTCAACTATCCAGATATCAACTGGGAGACAAACTCTGCAGTGAGCGGGAGATCAAACAGATTCCTAACCAACCTAGCCGACAACTTTGTCACCCAAAAGGTGGAGGAGGGAACTAGATATAAAGCTATACTGGACTTAATCCCTACAAATAGAGAAGAAGTGATAGAGGGAATCAACATTGCCAGAACCTTGGGTGAAAGTGACCATGTCATACTGGAATTTAATATAATGCAAACACTAGCAATAGAAAACAATGCAACTAATGTCTTAAACTTCAAAAGAGCTGACTTTAATAAACTCAGAGAGAACCTAGGAAAGATCCCATGGATGAAAATCTTAAAGGGGAAAACAACCCCAGAAGCATGGAAAACCCTGAAAAATGCAATCACAAAAGCCCAGACCAGCACAATACCATTGAGAAAGAAAAACAAGAAATCCAAGAAGAAACCAGCATGGCTGCACAAAGATCTCTCTAACAAACTGAAAGACAAAAAGGACAAATACAAAAAATGGAAAGAGGGGCACATAACTAAGGCCGATTATCAGCAGACAGCCAGAACATGCAAAGATGAAGTCAGGAAAGCAAAGGCTCAGAACAAACAAAGACTTGCAACAGAAATCAAGGACAATAAAAAAAAGTTTATTCCAACATATTAACAACAAGAAAAAAAGTCAAGGAAACTGTAGGCCCACTAAAGAAAGAAGATGGCAAGGAAATTACAGGCAACAGAGAGAAAGCAGAGCTGCTTAACTCATACTTTGCGTCAGTCTTCATACAAAAAGACACTATAGCCCAACATACCAAAAAGAACCACTGCAAAAGACATACTAGAAACAAAAATTAAAATAAGAAAATGGTAAGAGAACACCTATCCAACCTTGATGAATATAAATCACCGGGACCCAACAGATTACACCCCAGAGTTCTGAAAGAGCTGGCAGATGTTATCTCAGAACTGTTGCACCACATCTTTCATAAATCCTGAAGCACTGGGGAAGTACCTGAGGATTGGAAAAGGGCTGATATGGTTCCCATCTTCAAGAAAGGGGGGGGGAACGGACCCAGGAAACTACAGACCAATCAGTTTAATATCAATACCTGGGAAGATCCTAGAAAAGATAATCAAAAAACAGATCTGTGAACAACTAGAAGCAAACAAAGTCATAAGTAGTAGCCAGCATGGGTTTGTTAAAAACAGATCATGCCAAACCAATCTTACCTCATTCTTTGATAAAGTGACTAAACTAATAGGACAGCAAAACGCAGTGGACGTATTATACTTAGATTTCAATAAGGCATTTGACAAAGTAGACCGCAACCTACTCCTTGGTAAGCTAGGAAAAGGTGGAATCACCACCAGATGGATCTGTAGCTGGCTGACAAACCGTACTCAATGAGTAGTCCTCAATGGCACTACATCCATATGGAGAGAAGTAAGCAGTAGGGTACCACAATGTTCCGTCTTAGGCCCATAGGTCATAAATGACTTAGATGAGGGAATAGAAGGGGAACTTATCAAATTTGCAGGAATATCCAACACCCCAGAAGACAAGCTCAGGATTCAAAAAGATCTTGACAAACTTGAACAATGGGCCCTATCCAACAAAATGAGTTTCAATGTGGAGAAAAGCAAAGTCTTACATCTAGGCAGGAAAAACAAAAGGTACAAATATAGATTGGGCGAGACCTGGCTTAAAAACAATAACTGTGAGATGGACCTTGGAGTCCTAGTGGACAATCACTTGACTATGAACCAGCAGTATGCAGCAGCAACCAAAAAAGCTAATACAATCCTGAGTTGTATAAACAGAGGCATAGAATCAAGATCACACTAAGTATTAGTACTTATATTTATAAAACCCTAGTAAGACCACACCTGAAATACTGCAGCCAATTTTGGTCACCATATCACAAAAAAGATGTTAAGAGTTTGGAAAAAATTCAAAGAAGAGCAACTAAGATGGTCAAAGGCCTGGAGAGTAAAACATACGAAGAACAGCTACGGGACTTGGGTTTGGTTAGTTTGGTTAGAAATAGGGAAGACATGATAGCAGTCTTCCAGTATCTGAGGGGCTGCCACAAGGCAGAGGAGGCCAGGTTGTTCAACCAAAGCACCAGAGGGAAGGATGAGAAACAATGGTTGGAAACTGATCAAAGAGAGAAGCAACCTGGAATTAAGGAGAAACTTTCTGACAGTGAGGACAATTAACCAGTGGAACAGCTTACCCCCAGAAATCATGGGCGCTCCATCATTGGAGATTTTTAAGAAGAGACTAGACATTCACCTGTCTGAGATGGTATAGGTTGTCCTGCTTGAACAGGGGACTGGACTAGAAGACCTCCAAGGTCCTTTCCAGCTCTATTCTATTCTATTCTATTCTATTCTATTCTATTCTATTCTATTCTATTCTATTCTATTCTATTCTATTCTATTCTATTCGACATGAATCAAATACTGTGAAGATCCAAATACTGCGCCCCAATTAAAAGATGGGGAGGATGGGAGTAGGATTTGGGGGGAGGTGGGATCTGTTGTTAATCTATCAACTGCTTCCACCATGATACTCCCCCATTGGAGCCCCAAGCCAACTGGCAGAGCCAGGTCTTTAGTCTTTTACAAAAGATCAGGAGGGTTGGAGCCGACCTCACTCCAGGGGGCAAGATGTTCCAAGCTGCAGGTGCAACACCAGAGGCCCTACTCCTGGACCCCACCACCAGAATACTCAGACCAACAGGGTCCACAGCATGCGTCCTCTGCCAGCATGAGTGGGGTGGGGCAATCCCATTGGGATGAGATGGTCCCTCCTGTAGCCTGGACCGATATCATTTTCTATATCATGTTCTAGCAGATATTAATATGTAAGAAAATAACTCATGTGTTAAACAGTTAGTTAAACACTAACAAAATTCAGCTGAAATGTGATTTCAATGAAATTTCACTTCAGTTATTGATAGTGGAAGTACCTTATTCTCTTTTTCTTTGTTGACATTTCCCACAAACAAGATTGCAAGATTGCCTTTTTTTTCTTTCATACTTATTTTCTTGCTTTCTAAGATTTACATGCAACTTTTTTCACAGGAGCTCAGAATGATTTATTTTCATAACAGCATTGTGAGATAGGTTAGACTAACAGAGGGTGACTGGCACAAAGTTTCTTAGTGAATTTACATGGCTTAGAGTGGACTTGCACATTGATTCTCCCCCCCCCAATTCTGGCCCAATTCCACCAACTACCACACACTCTGGCATTCCTGTTTTGTGCAGATATGACATACTTACTCCTGAATGGATACAAGGGAACCAATTTCATCATCTTCTTAACAATGTCAGAATAAATACTGTATCCCAAATATCCTGACACCTAACTGACACTATCATGATATTTCCTATTTCCAAAGGATGTGAATTGATTATTAATTTATTGACAAGTCCACAGGCAGATTTTTAAATGATACAGACCTAGGACAGGTAGTTGTGTAAAGAACACATGTTATGAATTATTACCTTTCAGTGATTATAGAAAGATTCTATTAATGAAAGAAAGTATATCTTATAAGTAATAAATGGATCCTAACGTTTTAACCTTGGGGGGGGGGTTAGCGAGCAATGTTAATTTATATCGTCATAATTCCAATTTTCTGATATCTTATCTTCAGCCTCAAATTGCATACATGTATCTCTTATTCTTTTTTCCATATTTCTGACTACAAAAAAGTTCCAAATAGAGAGGTAGTTAGTATATGCTTAAGGCATTGGCCTAGGAAGGGTTAGAACCAACTTATAGTTTACTCTCAGTCAGAGAAGCTTTCTGTGTGTCTTTAGACTAGCCCAGTGATGGCGAACCTTTTAGAGACTGAGTACCCAAACTGCAACCCAAAACCCACTTATGCATCATCGAGTGCCGGGTGGGTGTGGCCCATTGGGTGGGTGTGGCCCATTGGGTGGGCATGGTCCATTGGGTGGGCGTGGCTGTGGTGGTAACGGCAGACTGGGTGGGACTAAAAAGTTCAATCAATCAATTCCAACTTTGCAGATCTTTTTTTTCCCCCATGAGAAGTTGAAATTGACTGATTGAACCTTTTTTTTTTTTTTTGCACACGGCGGCAGAGGCCTAAAGCGAAAAGGTTTTATAAAACCCAGCTGAAGGCCTAGGACTGGGGCGATGGCGTGCGTGCCCACAGAGAGGGCTCTGAGTGCCATAGGTTCGCTACCACTGGACTAGCCAGTCTCCCCCAATCCCAACTTAACTGAACAGGGTGAGATGGTGAGGAAAAATAGGAGGAAGAAGCACTGCGTATTTTACCTTGAGCTCCTGGACAAAGCATGGGGTATACATCCATTGAATTAATTAAAGAAATACTTCTTTTCTTTATCAGTCTGTAGTTGAAGTCTCCAGAAGTTGTGTTCTATGTGGAAATTCAGGGAAATTAAGATAGTTTGCAGGGGTATCTGCTGTGGGGTGTGGGGAAGGGAAAAAACATTACAGCGTTTTGCCATTAGCCCCACCCTTTAAAAAAAAAAAGACATCCAGATGTTGATATCATGGGAAAGGGGCAATGAAAACAGTGTAATAACTGTTTTCATTGAAAGCAGCCAGGTCCTGAGAATGCTGCTATAGTAGAATATTGTTCCAGTATTAAATAAAATAGCAAAAATAAAATTAAGCAAAGTGGCTTTTTATGATGCAGGCCTTCTCATTTTTGCCTTGTGATTTTGGGCAACTAGAAGGGAAAAGCAAAGTTTCATGAGGTACATAAGTATATTGGATGGATTTTCTTTCACCAGTTGTGACCCCCTCCCCTAACTGATTTACATTCATTTATTTAATTTACTCTTATCAGTTACATTAATTCTCTTTCATGTCTCCAATCAGTGTTTCATTCAAGGTATACCTGGACAATAAATTTGCTGCTGCTTCATCAAGTTTCATTTTGAATATTTTAATATCTGGTGAGGGAACTGTTTGCAAGCACACGGGGATCTGAAAGGGACACACGCACATTGTTAGTGTTTGTTTTCCACATGGAGAGGAAAACAGATTTCCCTCCCTCCCCCAATGTAATGATACTCACTAGCACACATGTGCTGGCAAAGTGGCAAATCAATTTCTCATCTAAAATACTAATTAGCCTGGGAAGTGCATGAACTTAGTGTCCTTAAAAGGCACCACTTCTCTTCTGATTTGTTACTGAAATGATTGCATTTCATTTTTCCCCTTTGGGTTGCAGAGGTGAGTCAAAATTGTCCAAGACCTTAATAACATTATTTTTTATCTGTCTGGGCAAGAGACATGGGGAAACACATTTGTGTTGTTTACAGTAAAAGGACAACTCTATCCCCTTTCTACTCCCCATTATATTTTTACCCATGTCAAACCCGACACTGGCTTTGGCAAGAGCAACAGATTTGGGGCAGTGGGGTGGCGAGGGAGGGAGAGAGAGGAGCAGGGAATGCTACAAGGTAGCCTGAGGATAACAGGCGTTATAAAGAGGAATTTTTTTGCCTGCTGTTTTTGTTTGTTTAATCACAGCGTCTCAGCAGAGCTGGCCAAGAGCCTCACACAGCAGGTGCTGCTTGGGAATGCAGGGGGGGGGGGAGGAGGAGAAGAATTCCTATTCAATGGAAGCTTTATTCAATATCACTGCCTTCTGCAAACTTTTTTTCTTTTGTTTCAAGCAAATCCCCAATGCCTTGGGGCATCAGTGGTCAACGCTGTAACAGGAGGGTTCTGCACAGAAAACCAGAGGAAGCATTTTAGGGTGAATAATACAAGACACCTTGAATGCCAGTTGTGAAGGGCTTGAGCGGCACATGGACAGGAGAGCCACAGAAATCAGAACAATCCCTCTGAGACCCTGTCCCCATTTGCAGGTTTTGTTTTTGTTGTTGCCTTTGAAGCAGTCTTGATTACTGGTGACTACATGGACATGCAGTTTTCTTGAAGCAGGTTTAAGGAATGGTTCTGCTGCTGGCTTCTTCTTAGGGCTGAGAGAGAGGGACTGGCTCAAAGTCATTAGGTTGGCTTCATACCTAAGGCAGGAGAAGAATTCATGATATCTCAGTTTATCTCAGTTTCTATCCTTTAACTGTCTTTCTACTGGCAGTTTTTCATGGTGTATTTATGTCCTGACAATGTCAATCTTCCCTCTTGACAACGTGACACTATCCATGAAGGAAATAGCTTTTAGCCACTATTAGGAACAGTCATTTTTAAAGTGCGGAAATTAGAACAAAAAGAAGAGGACAATCAGCGGCAAAGTTGGTGGACTCAATAGAACAGAGATAGATACATTGATAGATAGACCTGAAGGGGCAGTTTAGGGACTGGTCATTCTGGAAGATCATTGTGCTTATGGGGTCACTAAGAGTCAACAGCAACTTCATGGCATACAATCAGTCAAAAGATTTCAGCTGGACTCAAAGAAAAATGACCTAATGGTAAATTATTTTATTTTAGGAAGGTCCATATTAGTATTTTTCCTCCCTGTCAGCATAGTAAAATGTATCTTTATCTAAAATGATGCCAAGAATAAAGATAAAGGTTTCCCCTGTCCAGTCGCATCTGACGCTAGGGGACGGTGCTCATCTCTGTTTCTTAGCCAAGGGCCAGTGTTGTCCAAAGACATTTCTGTGGCTATGTGGACAGCATGCCCAAAATAGGTAAGCTGATATTCTCCCAATCATCCATTGTGGGACAAAATGCCTTGTATGATCAGCCCAAGTAATAGAGTTGATTCGAAGCAAACAATGTTCTCCTGCTTAAATGAAAAATGCAGTAATATTCCTAGTTTGGAGTACTTTTCTCTCAACTAATTGAGAAAGCTATTTCCAAGGAGGCCATACTGAATGGAGGAGATAATACAACCATGCTGGGGCAACGGACCAGTGGCTCCATTAATAATCATATGTAGAGTAATTATCATGCTTTGTTTTCTTTCAAACTTTATTTATTTACTGGATTTGTATACTGCGAGTTCTCAGCAAAACCAGTTCATGACAGCCAATGAAATGACAGGTGAAGGGAAGCATGGTCAGGATTTAGGCTACAGTGTGCAAAAAGGAGAGAAGGGGGATTTCCACACATTAGGTTTAGTGATTCATGCCATAATAATTTCACGATCTTATTACTGCATGCTAAATATGGCATTTGGCTACTCATAAAAACAGTTACGAAGCTTCAGCTGGTGCCTATTGCCACTGTCAAATTGTTAAGGGGGTGGCTGAATGTGATCATACAATCTTGATCTTTAAAGCAATTCTTTGGTTACGGATAAGCTACTGGACCCAGTTAAGACATAACTCTGAAGAGCATAAGAACAAAAAAAAAAATCCCCCCCAAAAGGTTTCCGTGTTCATCTGCAAAGGCACTGCTCCACCATTAGAAATTGAATAGCTACACTATGAAACAATTTCAGGTGGAGGGTTCACTCAAAGGAATGTTGAAGTGAATCACTCCTTCCAAGCTATGCACCCCTTCCATTGCACAGTCCTATAAAATATGAATAAATGTCATTTATAATAGCACTTGCATTTGGATGACAACCAAAATGTGCAGCTTTTTAAAAATTCTGCCTGAAGGATAGTCAAGTACCATAACTCGCAACACGCAACACACCAGGCTATGAAAAAGCATGGAATCTCAACTCTGTTTTCTCATTCTGCCCCCTCCTTTTCCAGTAGATCAGGAGACAGTGGCCAAGGATTGATACAAAAATTGTCCTCCTTCCCCATGAAATGAGAGAGAGGGGGATGGTTGGGATATGAGGAACCATTTATCTCATAAAACAAAACAACAACTCTCACAGGGATAATCAAGTATTTGTTATAATTTAGCAAGCCCTGGGCAAATGTTTGTAATGATATATAACATAAAAAGGAAGGGTAGGTATAGAAATATGTCCAGAAGAGAGAAAACAGCAACGTACATCCAGAAATCCATTTGTGTCTCATCACAAAGCTGGACCAAGTGCATCGTCCTGGGTCACTTTGAACTGGTGCTCTTGCTTGGCATCGCCCTCTTCACGCCACACTGCACAGAGAAAAGTGCAGCAGAAAAAGTAAGCGGAAATCATGAACCACATTCCTGGGGAGGCGCTGAGGACAGGAGAGCAATCCAAGTGCAGTCACAAAGCACTGAGCGCTGAACAACTGCCTGGCGAAGATCCTACAGCTCTGTGCAGACAGCAACACAATGCTAATAATAAGCTATAATAATAACCAGCTGACACAATAACACACAGTCTCACAATTTGGCTGCTCTGCTTTGCTTGCTGCTCCAATTACTGTCTATTTTCTCTCTTTTTTTCTCCCTTGGGTGAAAATTAATCAGTGAGAAATTGAGGTAAAACTTCCCTCAGATTGTAGGAATGCACACTGGTTCAGGCCTAAAAAGCAGATCCATGAAGCATGCTCACCTCCTGACAAAAAGGAACCATGAAATGTAACGAGTGTAAACAAACAAACAAACAAACAAACAAACAGAGACACTAAATAAAGGCAGGAAGCCCTTAGTGAACATTACAGTTGTGTTTTATAAGGAGAATTTGGGACCAGATTACAATTTCAGCACGGTGAGGTTTTTGTTCTCCCTTTCGATTGGGAGAGCGAGCTTCAACGTGTGTGGTGAATGTTTGACAAAATCTCAGAGGACTTTGCTGAATAGAATTTCCAGGATTTATAGATTCAGGGCAGAAGTGTTGTTCTTCAGCCCTCCTTGTAACAGATAATTAATTTTGCAAAATAAAAATAAACAGAATGTATTCAGCTGTGCTTTTGTTTTCCTTTTAGAAACGAGGGCAAAGAATGTGGAACCGTTACTGTTGTTTCCCAGGGCTTACAGTAATGCAGCCACTTCACGCTGATCATTAAGATGAAGCGGTTTTTTTTTTCTTTTAGTCAAGTAGATAGCTTCCACCTATTGGCCAACATAAATAATTGTACTAATGCTTCTAAGAAATCTTAGACACTTGGATTTAGATATAATTAGAGTAGGCAAAAGAGTTACAGTGAGGAAACCTGCTTTATCTGTGCATGAGACAGCATGCCAGCAGGAAGAAAGGAAGAAGTTCTAGAGAGTTGTCACATCATAGATTGTTCTAGGAGAATGAAAAGTTGGTGTGGTATATTTTTACTTTTAAAAACAGAGTTTGAAATAGGAAAAAGTTCTGAAAGTTGCTGTTTTGTCACAAAATAAAACCTCTGGTTCTTGTGGGAGCAGTTACTTGCTCATCAAATAAACTGGCTTCTTCTGAGCAGGTAGAGGCCCATGGAAGAGCAGAAGGCCCAACTTCATTGCCTGGCTTTCAGGAGTTAGCCTGAATGTATTTACAGTAATCATGTACTGTGTTGACATGTACTTCCTATCTCAAATACTTGCAGTATTTGGGCTGCAAAAATTTGGATGACCACAAGAAGGCAGCACATGCCCCTCCTCCACAGAATTCTGGCTCTTTACTGCCATTTAGTGATCATCTAAATGTTTACAGTCAGTGTCTGGTAATTCATTTATACCCTGTCTTTATTATTTTTATAAATAATCAAGGCGATGAATACACACACTCTCTCTCAGCCCAATCCACTTCACAGGGTTGCTGTTGTGGGGAAAATAGGAGGAGGAGTTGAAGAAATTTTGTGTGTGTTCAGCTTCTTGAGTTCATGTTTCAAATTTTATTTGAGCTGCCTAGAATTAGGAGAGGGGACACCACATCTGAATGCCTAGTCATGAAGTACATTGACTGAAGAACCAGTAGCAACTTGCTATGATTATGAAGCCTCCTTACCCTCTGAGTGAACATGAGAAGATCGTTTTCAGTGTATCCCCATCATTTCACCCAGACATCTTGCTCCAACATTTCCCACAATGTATTTTTCACATGTAATGTGAATGTTCAGAGTATATATTCTGCCCTCTATCATCAAGTAGATTTATTTCAGCAAGGAGTTAGATACAGTATACTATTTCAAAAAGCAGTAATGAAACCCAAATTTTGCCAATTCCCTCTACCCACTGCATTTCCTTGACATTTTAAAATGGAATTTCCACCAGATGGTACTGAGGAATCTAAGAGATAGGAATATCATTCATTAATACATACATACATACATCAAATCTTGAAGAATGGCCTTCAAGGGCAGAAGGGACGTCTGGTAGCTGAGACAATAATCAGATAAATGAAACTTGAGCTCAGGCTAAAAAGGTAGTTTGCAAAAATGGCTCATACAGCTCTCCCCTTTCAATTCTCATAAAGATGAAAGAAGGAGAAAAGATAGAGGATTCAAACTTGCAAGATTCTGTTATTACATCTGTTTTAGATCTTCAGGGTCTATCTAATCCTCCTGGGCTACCTGATATGAAAGTCAAGCCCAATTCCATGACAGTGCTGAGTTGCTTATAGCAGAGGTCCCCAACCTTTTGGGCACCAGGGACCGGTTATGTGGAGAGAGGTTTTTCCGTAGACCGGAAGGGGTGTGGTTTTGTGTGCTGCCTGCATCCAGCGGATGGGGCTTTGCTTGTCTGTGCGGCCCGGTTGCTGGCATGCCGCAGCCCAGTACAGACCAGGGGTTGGGGACCCCTGGCTTATAGTATTAAAAACATGTTATATGACACCCAATGAAGAAAATGTGATAGACATTGGGAAAGAGTAAAATTAATATAAAGTTCCCCACTATAAGGACACATGTTCTTCTTACTATCACAAAATCACCATGGACCACAGATCCACATTTAGGATTGCTGTGTTGTATGCATTCTGCCTTATGATCAAGGCATTACCATGAATTGTATTTTCTGGTTAGGAAAACTTTAAAACAGCTCAACTTAAATATTAAGAGCATTCACATTACAAACCATGGAGGTTAAGACCTACTGAATTACAGTGTTAGGTTATGGGAATGGTCTGTCAGTGATTTTTATACCAATAATTATAGCTGAAGCAAAATGAAAGGTTCAGCTCTGAGGTGTATTTCATAAAGAACAACAACATCCAGGATGAGAGGAATGAAACACACTGGCTTGTTGAATACATTATTTTAAACATTCCCTTTGATTTACATGGAAAATACATTGCTTTCACTTTTTTCTTATAGGGAAAGAAATTTCAGCAAAATTCCCAAGAATGAGATGGTTGATGAGCATGGATGAGTGTTCTGTTATTGCTCCTGTCCAGTAGATGGATTTCTTTCCAGATTCCCACACTTAATTAAAACTTCACAAGGAAAGATTGTCCATAATATTTTCCAGATAAAGGAGCAGGTTTGCCCAGGCAATCTGTGGAGAGATGGAAAGGTATTGTGATAGGAAAAGAGCAACAATGGTAGAATCCTTTACCACACTGCAGAAATGAAGTAAACTCAAAAATGCCACCAAAGACACTGTAAACACCAAATGAGGTAATAGAACAAAATCCTTTTTTTCCCACAGGGAACAAAGACATTTAAGAAATTGGAAGATACAATTCAGAACAGCATTAGTTAAAATACTCCTGTGGCCAAAGAATGCAAGCCTTAAGGCTGTTTTTCAAAGTGGAATTCAAATCCCAACAGCTTTGAAAATCCTGTGCTACATATCAGTGTAGCCCTAAGGAAAAGTGATGAGATTTTTCTAAGCAACAACTGGTCAATGAAAATTGAATAGGTAAAAAGAGAAATATGTGAGAAATATGCAAGAAATTAAATGGAGAAATAGAGAAACAGCATGAACTAGTGGTTAAAATGTTGTGTTAGGAATGGCAAGAACCTAGTCCACCTTCACTCATGGAAGTTCACTAGGTGATTAGAATCAGTTACATTTTCTCAGGCCAGCTTACTAAAGGTTGTTGTGGGGGAAAATGAAAGAGGGGGGACTAGGTACATTGCCTTGAGTTGCTTTACAAAAAAAATGGCACATTTGTCCATCCATCCATCCATCCATCCATCCATCCATCCATCCATCCATCCATCCATCCATCCATCCATCCATCCATCCATCCATCCATCCATCCATCCATCCATCCATCTATCTATCTATCTATCTATCTATCTATCTATCTATCTATCTATCTATCTATCTATCTATCTATCTATCTATCTATCTATCTATCTATCTATCTATCTATCTATCTATCTATCTATCTATCTATCTATCTCACCATGCCTTAAACAGTTTAATAGGATTTATACTGATGAATCTCCGCATTTTGAAAGTTATATAGTAGAACTTCATGAGAAAGAAATCTCTCAGGGGTATGTATACTGATACACACAGTAATTATGGGTTGAATTAAATCAGCAAAGTATCTTGTTTAAGTTAGGTAAGGCTGGACAAGGCATGAAAAAAGAGATGGAAGGAAGAATTGTTGAATGTTTTTTTAAAACAAGAACAAAAAAAATTACAGCACACAATTCACCATCAGGATCAGATATAGTATTCTTGTTAGTTCCAAAACACATAACCATTTGTCAGCAACTTGAAGAATGAAAAGATCATAAAGGAATAAAGGAATTCTTATTTACTACAAATATTATGAATGTAGCCAAGGTTCACTATCTCCCAGTCTCTTACTCTGAATAGTAGACTATTCTGAGTGTCAGTAACTACTATCTCATCTGACATAGCAACTCATTAATTTTCTAAAAAAGATCTGTGAATCTATCCCTATTAATTTCTCTACAACATCGGCCCGAACCTTTCTGGCACCAAAGACTGGTTTCAGAAGAAAAATTGTCTTCCAGGGACTGGAGGGGAGAAGGGGATAGTTTTGCATGCAAACTAGACCCTGCACTTGCACAGATGAAGCTTTGCTCACTCACCCACCACTTGCGCCACCACTGGTTTCCACCTGTGTTTCCCCAAAAATAAGACTGGGTCTTATTATTATTTTTTGCCTCCAAAAGAGGCACCAGGTCTTATTTTCGGGGGATGTCTTTTCCACTCACCTCCAGCACCGACAGCCCTGCCCAGCCAGCCCAATTCTTCTGTGGCCGAAGGAGCAGCTTCATGCTGCAGCTCAGAATGGAGCTCCGGCCTGCATTTCGCAGTCAGGCCTTTCCAGAAGGCCTCTGCAGCCGATAACCAATGGATTCAGTCCATAGCTCAGTTCTTGGTTACAGAGGCCTTGCAGAACCAAGCTATGGATTGAATCTGGGCTGCAGTGGCTTCTGGAAAGGCCTGACTACAAAATGCAGGCCTGGGGAAGCCGGAGAAGAAGTGGGCCGGCGAGGAGAGGCCTGGCTGCAAGGTAAGTGGGTGCAGGGCGCGTGGGGCAGCTCCACCCCCCCAACCCCCCCTAGCTTGATTTTTAGGCATGCGCCTCGCCCCAAAACTAAGGCTTATTTTCGGGGTAGGGCTTATATTTGGCCCACCACCAAAAATCAAGCTAGGGCTTATTTTGGGGGTAGGTCTTACTTTCGGGGAAACATGGTAACAGAACAGCATTAGTTAAAATTCTCCAGTACCAGCGGCCTGGGAATGGAGGGGACCTCTGCTCTATAATATCTAAAACTAGCTTTGGTATTTTTAGGCAGTAGCATGTTTCTTATAAACAAAATCTCAATATGTTATCTGAAATTTGTCCCAGGAATTCCCACCATATGAACTGCTATCGCTGCTAGTTTCATCATACATTCTTCTAAAACAAAATTAGGTGCCTTTAAAAACTATTTATCAAATAATGTTGCTTAGAAACCACTGCATCATTTTTTAAAAAATTGACCTGCTTCATCTCCCAATAATTTTCTAGGTTCCTAGAAGTATAATCTGATTCTGCACTTTTACCACAGGGAGAATGATGCTTTTTGTATCTGGTTCTGGATTGAGGCATTAAGTGAGAGTAAAATATCAACAAAGTGAAACATACTAAAGTGGTCTGTTTTGGAGTGCTAGCTCATGCCTTCAGACCATATCTAGTGATATCTTCACACACTCTAACATTAACATACAGTATTGGTATATAAATATACTGTACAAATGTTATACATTTTTTAAATTAAAGTTTTCTCCCTTTGGGAAATTCTTTCCTCGTTGACTTGTATGCCAGGAAATCCTGTTTGCCTTTGCTGTGGCATTGGGATAGATGACAAATACTGAAGCTGCAGAAGACTGAACTCAATGATTGCTAAGCAGTTGGGTTTTGTTTTTGTTTTTTATATAGTACTATTTTCCAGAATCTAATAATTTAGTAATCTTATTTTCAATACAGTACATTTTTCAGTATATCTGCATCATCATGCTGGCACATTCTACTAGGTGAACCATTTAAAATATTAGTACAAAGAAACCCAGGTTTGGCCAATCATTATCTCATAGCCTTATCTACTCATAAAGCTATTGTGATTATAAATGTGGAGGATGTATGCCATTAAGATGAGGATGAAAAATGGGGTATAAATGCAACAAATACATAATGAATAAAATCTGAGGAGTTGCCTGCATTCCTTTCAAGGTTACCCTCTCCTCTTCCAGCTGTCTTCCCTTTTCAACTGCCCATTGCTCAATACCTTTCATTCTTGCTGGGATGTTACATACCTTAAAGATCCCTCATCACCCTGGCCATTCCCCAGGCTTACACTCTTGTTCATTTGGTCACAGAGTCTCTTTGTAACGCTCTAGAGTCTAGAGCGTTACAAAGAGAACCTTGCAAGAGAAAGCGTTTTTAAGTTGGAGCCTTCTGTCCGAAATCCATGGTGAAGTCCTTTCTTTCTGTAACATTATAAATATATGGTAGAAGACACCCTACTAGACACAGAAATGAAATGATTATGATTTGTAGATGTACACAAATGAAGTCTTTCCATGTATTTATAAAAATACATTTGGTCCAGTACCATTAAGTAAAAGCATTGGTAAGATGTATGTTTGTCAGAAAGTAGAAAAAGAATAGCATGGGAACCTATAGGTAAACACAAACTTAAGACTGTCTTGTTATATAATTATTGAGCTTAACAGTACTATAAAAGTGCATTAAGTATTTTACTAAATGGGGTGGGGAGTACCAATAAAGGTACTCAGGTTTCAAATGAGGGGTCCTTGATGCTCTCTGAGTTTGGTTATTGCAGATGTTTCATTACCCGAACCAGGTAACATCATCAATGCTAGATATTTTTTTTTTAGGTTTTTTTTTTTAGCCTGTGGTGATTTCATCATGAATGTCACATAATATCGAGATGGAAGAATAACAAATATAAAATGTTATGAGCTATGGGTAATAATCATGACAAGGGAACAAATGCCCAGGCAGTCCTTTTATATTATTCATTAGTTTAAATCGTTTTCTTTTTCAGTAATGGTTAAATGATGCAAACAAATGTAAATATGGTAGGAAAGGATCTATTTATTATATCACAATGGAATGGTTATCCTATTTTCAGTGGGTGCAGAAGCAGAAGAGGTTTTCAAAATGCAAAATATTCCAGGAAACAAAGTAAAAATTCTCCTTATGAACAACATCCCTTCAAGCCCCAGTTTCACACCAGCAAGGCTGGTCCCAAAGTTGCCTCTGTAATGGGAAAAGCATTGAATACTGGGAAGCAGTAAACAAACTTATATAAATTATTTGAGAGAAGAACGTAGAGAAAGGGTGTATTCCATAAAAGCCTGCTAAGAAAAGTTTCACACAGCTGCCACCACCGTAGGTTAATACTATGCTCCATCTCCTCAGGTTAAAGTAGATACCTGAAACCTATCATGCCTATGCTTCTAATTTGTTTTTTTCTTTGTGTGTTTGTTTGTTTGTTATGGGGGGCAAGAAGCTAAAAATAACATTATTGAGCAGAATAGCTTAAAGCGAGGAAATTTTATGGTTATATTTAAAATTTGGATATTGTAAGAAGACATTACTTGTCTTTTTTTTTGGGGGGGGGGAATCAGTGCTGTCCATTCCAGAGGTGCAAGAGTTGTTTTTATAGAATGGAAGCCATGGACAGAAGTTGCATATGTTTTTTTAATGGTTGCACTAGTGTATGTGACAGGTCACAAAGTACCAGGTTACCAGAAAGGCAAATGATGAGCTTCTCCCCTGCCTGAACCTTGAAGCCTCCATGATCCCTTGACACCCCCCCTCTCAGTTTATCTTTGGCCTTTCCCAGGTACCCCTGAGCTGAGACTGGTACCACTCTTACATGTTTCCACAAAACCAATTTGCTCCAGTTAAGGCACTAGGCTAGAAACCAGAAGACTGTTAGTTCTAGTCCCACTTTAGACATGAAAGCCAACAGAATGACTTTGGGCCAGTCATTCACTTTCAACCCAACTCATATCACAGGGTTGTTGTCATGGGGAAAATAGGAGGAGGAAAGAGTATTGGATATACCTGCTGTTTTGAATTATTTATAAAAATGATAAAGGTGGGATTAAAAAAAGTCACACATCTGACAGCTTCACCTGCTGAGCTGATTGACCAATTCACTTGCTCATCCTGCTGCTCAATTCTTGAGATGTCCCAACCTTCATGGAGTGAAAGCATCATGGTGCCTTCCATCATTCCTCCCCATTCTGGCTATTCTGAAGGAACACACTGTGGTGCTCCCCATCTGACCAGTTTGACCAGTTTGCTTATTTGACCTTGCTCAGATGACTTGTGGAGGGGAAGAAACATTGGGAACTGGGTAGACATCTCTTTTTCTCACTTGGACACTTCCAAGCAAAGTATTTAGAAAACTTTAAAAAGGATTGTAGAAGAAAAGGCAGTCAACAGCTGTTAAACAAGTAGCCTGTGTATTATTTCCAGTACAGTATCAGAGGTAAACTATCTATCCCTGCCATTAATTGCTGGGAAACGCAGCTGAGAGAGTGATGCTGTTTTGAACCCAGTTTGTGGGTCTCCGCAGGTATTTGGTTGGATGCTGTATGAAAAGAACAATATCTTTGATCTATTCCATCATATTCTTATACTTTTGATTCTCTTCATTTCATATTTAGATGAACCACTTTTTCTTTGCCTGATTCCTCAGTCTAAAACACTATCCCCTACTGATAGTAAATGCTTCTCTGCTGCCAATTGGTATGTATGCTTGTTTGTGTGTGGCAGAGTGCTCTCTCTCATTCTCTCCTTCGGGTTTTTTTTTTTCAACAAATACCAATTGGACAAAACAGGCATGAAAAAATAAAGATTGATGGGCTCTGCTATGATACTTATCTGCTCCACATTACTATAATATCTGGATGCATCTCAAAATATTTGAAGCATTTCTACTATTTTCCATTTTTACAGATGGAATACTCATGGACTATAAGGCTACATGTTGATTTGCTAAAATTTTCCCCAAGGCAAAATGTTCAAGTCAGATCTTGCTGTCTGAAGTGTTGGAGTTATTTTTGTGTTCTAGGTCCATAAATGTTCCCTTCCACCCCCATTTCACATTTGTGAAGAGGCTGACTGCTGAACAGTGGACACAAGACCTGCTTTTAAGGCATTGTATATGTTTCCATGGCAAGGACAACACAACCTACAAATCAAAGCAAATTAGTTGCAGGATAGCCCCTGCTCCTCACTCCACCCCATAAATATTGCTTCTCCTCACCCTTGCCATGCTCTCAAACTGTTGGATATGCTGCTTGCTTAGTTCAGTGGAAGTTATCAAATTCTTGTAGTAGGTTACTAATAATTTTGTCTTAAAATACCAGTTGCTTCTCTTTTGCAAAATGATAGGTGTTAGGGCAATTTACATAGGATTGGTCTCAGGCAGACAGAACTCTGCATCTCAGGCAAGATCCTCAATTGCTTTTACAAACATAATCTGGATTGTCTTTTTTTTTTTTACCATATCCCCCCATAAGTTTCCTTTCTCTTGGCCCCAGTCTATGAGTAAGACAAGCTTAAGTCATCCTTACAGCATTAAAATAGCATTATTCCAAGTTCATTCAGAGGCAGCCTCAAGATGTGCAAAAATTTGGGGATTGTGTAACCCGTTCCTTGAAGGGAAATCAGCTGCCTGGCACTGACCGGGAACAGTGACAATAGTGGCAGTAGAGCAAGTATCTATATAGGACTTGTTCTAGTGTCCACAGTTAATGCCAATATAATTTTTGGCCAGCTGCAACCTATATGGTCACATAAGCGATCTCTTTCTGTTTGTAGAACTCCAATTACCACTAAAGACTTGCTATCTTGTGGTCCAGAAACTTGAAAATAACACATTGGCAGATAAGGAGCAATGATTTATTTACAACTACCCTAACTTGCTCTCTGTCCTGCCATCCCAATGTATGTCATAGTGTGGAGTATTCCAGTTTATTTCTCGCTTTCTGAATAGGAAAAGAAGATTGCTGACATGATGACTGCATAAGAGAAGCCATGTCTTTCTTTCTTTCTTTTTTCCCTGCTGTACCAGGAATTTAAAGAAAGTGTGCAGCAGAGTTGCAGCTTCTCAGCCCTGACCATCATTGTTATGTAAGCAAGCCCTGTATTTCCTTCAGAGTAAATATGCCCAGAGCAAATTAAAATGGAATTGGAGACTGGATCATATCCATATTCTGAGGCAGAACCTGGGATTTAGAAAAACTAATTTCTCAAGCCACATACTATTTCTGTAACTTCTATGTCATCCTCCTTGGCTCATGTGTGGTCCCCCACTTTAAAAGTTCAATCTCATTTCCTTTCAACTTAATATCAAACAGAATGCCTCTATGTAATCAATGTTTTGGCATGTGCAGGCAATTATGATTTTTCTGGAAAGCACACTGTACTGCTTTGTCCTTATTGTCCATTTCCTACAAATACAATTAGTGAAAAACAAATTAGATTGTAACATCATTTTGAGCATGCTGGTTTTGTTTTGCTCCATTTCCACTTTTCTTAGAATTCAATATTTACAGAGATTAAAATGCAACCATGAAAAAGTTCAACTAGAAGACATGAATAACTTTTAAAATAAACTTTTAAAAGACCAAAGAAAACAATAGAAGGTAGATAGACTCAAGTGGTTTATTGTGGCCATTTAAGCCAGACCATGAAGTAATTAAATAATTTTAAGCTCTGGAGTTATTGATTTTATGAATGGGGAATCATCCTTTTCAGGCCATCTTTCTTCTTCTTTATGCTGGGCAAGGATTATGGGAGCAGAAGTCCACAAAAACTGGATGACAGGAGCTTTGGGAATGGTTGTTTTGGGGCACATTTGGTAATGTGCCCCAAGTATAAACCCCTTCTTGCTTTCCTGGAAGCATTCCCACTCATCCTGTTAAAGATCCAAGTGTCCTTGCTCTGAGCTCCTGCCCTGAGGTCTTGCCTGGGAAGCAGTTCCAGGATAACTTCTTCCTATTCAATTGTGCTTAAGAACAGATAAAGAACAGATTCTTTCCCTTCCTGAAACAAAGGCTTCAGTTTTAGCTTACGATAAAAACCAATTTTCAGCCACTTCACATTATTGTGAAACTGGCTGTTTTGATTCAGAGAATACAGACAACCCTCCCATCTCATTTATCAGGATACAGGATGAAACAATGTTCAGCTTTGCCATGCTTTCAGAGCTTAACTCTTCAGGGACAATAATCAGAGTGAGTTTTACATTTGAACAAGTGAAAGAAAGAACAAAAAAGAAAATTTAATTTGTCTTAATTTTATTTTCCCAGATCAGATATGATCCTGCATTGGTTGTCAACACATTTTGAAGCTAGCTACATTAGTGGTCAAATGTGTTATCTTTTATTGTTGGTCATTTTGAGTGTTCTTTTGTCAAAAGATATGAAGTCATTGAGTAGTGGGATGGATGGCATATAAATTTAATAAAAATAGATAAATAAATAAATAAATAAAATAGTAGTAGTAGCAGCACGATGAGGAGGAGATGAAGTACAAGATATTATTATATTGCATAAGTATTGCCCATCTGTAATAGCTAAAGAGAATCTCCAATATCAGAGGCACTATAGTTAAAAAAAAAAAGGAGGATAAGTATTAAAGGGGTGAGAGCAGTCCAGATCTGAAGTGGAGAGCCTAAAATTGTTAAGGAAAAAAAGCAGGACAGAGATAAGGAAAAGAACAAAGAGGTAAAACAATGTTTGTTTGCTATGATACTACTCCTAATGGCCAAAGGAGTCCAATAGCATAGAAAGTGTGAAGTGTTGGCACTTTGGAGTTGTATTTCCAACACTTTATTATTGCTTAGAGCTACTCATCTTCTTACTCCACCCAATGAGGAACTGAACTGGCAATTTTAGGCATGCAAAACTATGCCTGGTCAATTTTGAACTGCAGCATTGTTCTACATTCTCTCCTATGTCACTGAATAACTTGAATTATTAATTTCAAGATATTTTTCCAATCTGCTCCCCTCATTTTCCACCAACAGGAACAGTAAAAGAAAATTCAAAAGAAAGGGTACAGTTTTATAAAAGATCAAGATCACGTGAAGTACTAGTACTGCTTTATAAAGCCTTAGTAAGACCACACTTACAATACTGCATCCAGCTTTGGTCACCATATTGAAAAAAATATGTTGAGACTCTGGAAAGAGTGCAGAAAAGAGCAACAAAGATGTTTAGAGGGCTGGAGGCTAAAACATATAAAGAACAGTTGCAGGAATTGGCTATGTCTAGTCTAGTGAAAAGAAGGACTAGGGATGACATGATAGCAGTGTTCCAATATTTGAGGGGCTGCCACAAAGAAGAGGGGGGGGGATCAAGCTATTCTCCAAAGGCAAGACAAGAAACAATGGATGGAAACTAATCAAGGAGAGAAGCAACCTAAAACTAAGGAGAAAATTTCTGACAGTGAGAACAATTAAGCAGTGGAACTACTTGCCTTCAGAAGTTGTGGGCACTCTATCACTGGAGGCTTTTAAAAAGATCCCTTCCAACTCTGTTATTCAGAACATCTAATAATTTCAACCTGAGAGGCAGCACTTAAATGTACTGAGTACCAGCCTACAGTTACTTTTACTGTACAGTTCATCTTTAAGTTCTCCCACCTCTCTATAATACTTCAGTTGTGTTTCATTTGTAAAACACACACACACACACACACACACAGCTGGTAAGCCCTTGCAAATTGACACATTGTGAAGTAGAGATGGGGACAATCAACTTTTTTTATCTTCAGTTTAACAAGAAGCCCTAATAATATTTTTAAAGACAGATTAAAGACTGAGATCATGGAAGAAATCTATCTATATGGTCACTAGGAGTTGAAAGCAACCTGATGGCACATAATCAATCAATCAATCAAAGACTGAGAAATAGCTGCAAATTTAATAGCATAACAAAAATGGAGGTGGCTCTATTTAATCGTTACCATTGTCATCATCGTCCGTCTTTTGTCCTATTTTTCTATCATGAGATAAATTGGAGTGAGAGAGAGTGACCAAAATTACTTTCATGACCGAAGGTAAAGATAGTTCTCTTTAATCCTATCTCAGTAACTTAACAATTAGATCAAGTTAATACCATTTTGTGCCTGTCTCAACAGATTTTTTTGATTTCTCCTTCTCACAGCTGGATATTTGAAATTCTTGAAGTCAGGCGACCTGCAATGATCGGATAATTCCATATGTGACATTTTAACAGGAGTAACTGAATCATTGTAAAGTGATGTTTTGAACCTAAATTTGTGAGGAATCTCCCCCAGAAAACATTCAGGATTGGATATTCCATGTGATCTTCTGCTTTAGGCAAATTTGGCTGGATTGAGATTTTCTTTAATATTTAACTGAAAGCTCAAGAATGAAAACTGTTTTGTTTTGTTTAAAGAAAAGCAACCATTGTTTGTTTTCATAACAAGGAAGATGATCTGTCAAACACATTTTCATGCTGCACATGGAGTCATAAAGAGTAGAAACGTGTATGTTCTGCAACTGTTCATGAACAGAGTATAGCAAGAACTGTTTCTGGATGATACGATTTCCTTATTGACAGGATAACGTTTTGAGAAAAACACAAATATAAAATTTTCTTCCTTCTTGGGAGATTGATATAAAGAACAAAATACTATAATGACAATGCTTAAGATACATTGTTTGAATACAATTGACATTTCTGTTTATTTTTTATTTTACTTATTTGTATAATTTGTAGGCTCTCTGACTCCAAATTATTCTAAATGACTTTCTAAACAACTACAAAATGTAAAGTGGCTTATACTTTAAAGCAAGAACAATAACATTAGGGAACAGATAACCGACATCCAGAAGAAATGAGAACCAAACGAAACAACAATCATCAGAGTCTCGGCAGCCACCCTGTCCCAAAGCATTGAAGAACATGCAGGTTTTAAAAAGACTTTTTAAATATCACCAGGGTAAGACCTATATGGATCCTTGAGGCGATTCTATTCCAGAGAGCAGTCACCACAACGGAAAAGGCATCTTGTCTAAATTCTGATAAAGGACATTGCTTAATTGAGAGAACCTTGAGTGCATCCACTCTTCCTGATATTACTGGACAGGCAAAAATTATAGAAAATAAACAATTTCCCAAATAACCAGGTTCTATGCCATCAAGGGCTTTATAGGTAATAAGTAGCACATTGAATTTCACCTGGATGCCCATCAGCAACTAGTGTAGTTTGTAGAGCAGCAGTATTACATGGGCATGCTGGACCAGATATAGTTTCTGAGTGATTTTCAAAGGCAACCACATGAGGTGACTAAGCATGAGTGAGCATCTGAAGAGCCTTCCATTCTAGGAACATTTGATGGAACTCTTCTGCCTTGTAACCTGTTCTTCTGATCATGAGACCACAGCTTTGGTTAATTTGGGATTAAATCTCTAGGCAATCCCTCTCCCCCCCCCCACAGCAACAAAACCAACCTATGTATTAAAAATAATAACTGCTCAAAATTTTCAGGTAAATATAAAACAAAGACCTCTAATAGTTTCTTAATTTTATCTATCACAGATTGTCCAGTGTGTAACTAGCTAATACAGAAAGTCTTTGTCATAGAATGTACAGAATTCTTTTCCTTCCTTCCTTCCTTCCTTCCTTCCTTCCTTCCTTCCTTCCTTCCTTCCTTCCTTCCTTCCTTCCTTCCTTCCTCTTTCTTTCTTTCTTTCTTTCTTTCTTTCTTTCTTTCTTTCTTTCTTTCTTTCTTTCCTTCCTCTCTCTCTCTCTCTCCCCTTCCCTCCCTCCCTCCCTTTCTCCATTCTTTGTTTATTGAATTTAAATAGGGTCTTTCCACTACTTCTCATTGTAGAGTTTTCCTATGAAACAACACTAGGTAAAATTCTTTCAAGCTATCACCATTACAAAATCTAAACTTTATTTCTTCATTAATGCATTACAGCACAAAAAAACAATGAGAGCATTTCTCTGGAATGTGTGTTTACTGGACACAAAATGATATGTTTACTGAAATAGCAGTTGCTGCCGTGTTACCCAGTAGGAGAAAGCTTTCTCTTTCCACATCATTCAGATCTCCTGGGGTCACCCTGATCTAGAGCATTACCCTCCAGTGAAGGTATGCTAATTTCTTCCCCCACTTTCTGCCTCTTAATATATTCAGTTACATTTGTTTTAGTTATGATGATCAATCTTAGAGTAGTCATATTTTGTTCCAAATGCTGAAAGAGTAATCTCTTATTGTGCAATAACAACATATAGAAAGAAAATGACCAAGTCAGGATCACACAAAATGATATTTGTCCTTCTCATATCAAGTATCTGCTGTTGTCTCTCCTTCACAGACTGTAGCTTTCACAATCAACTGATATTGGACATGCCATTGTTTTGGTCAGGGATATGCCATATCAAAAAACCCTGCTGTTTGCTCTTTCTTATTCAGTGGAAGATAAATCTAATTATTCTTAATCAAAGTAGCACTGCAGTTAATCTTCTTTGTCAACAAATGAAATCATTAATAACAAAGAATGTGGTTAATCCACTGTCATTATTGTTTAAGGTAATGAGATTATGGCTTGTTTCATGTCATTCTTTGTGGCCCAAATTCTCCTTTGAGGTGTGCCATTGATGAAGATCCAAGATGTTTGTTAGTTGTTTCAGATACGCAAGATGTTATTCCCCATTCCGTGAAGAGAATGGCTTTAGAAACTTTAAAAAAAAAAGAATTCAAAACATTGCAGCCGGGTAGCTTATAGGCCAGAGAGAGGGTCCTCCAATGCTACAGCATCATTCCCTACTCTCTAACATGCATTGTCTGAGGTTATAGAAACACTTTATATGTCCAGCTATCAAGGACCAGGAAAATGAGGAGATTCAGGCAGTTCAACAAGTATAAAAATTTATTAAGCTTAAGCTCTCTATAAAGAATCTGACCAACTACCGGTAGTGGTCAAGGGAAATGAGCGGGAGATAAGAGAGACATTCAAGGTGGGCTGAACTTAGATCTCTTGCAGGCACTCAGGGACTCGTGACTTATGACACATTTGACCCCTCCCTTGGGCTCATCCAGGTCATCTCCTGCATCAGCTCTGTTGCAAAGATATCAGAGAAATATCAGGATCACCATGAGTTAGCATATAACCTCCTGATTTATAGTCACTGTAATCACTATTAAAATGCAATTACTTACTGTTTAAAGCCCTGCAAATCAAAACAGAACAAATCTAATAGTCTAAATCGATCTAAAAGTAATGGCATTACAGATAAAAGATCTCATAACCATAACAGTGACATGACTGTTTCTTACTACCTTTTGCAATATGTTGAGTCTGATCATCTAATTTAGATTTTATTTCTATATTCATAAAATACACATATAGGTATTAGGAACATACCACAAATAAGAAGATTCTACTGTATGGATAGAAAAACAGCATCTTAGAACAGTGTGACAAGAAGTATTTCCCTTATATACTTAATACATATAAAATTTTTATTTTAAAATATCTTTGGAAATCACCTATGAAATCTAATTCTAACCTGTATTTTTAAGGATTAGCCATATTTTGAAGATCTATATTAAGCCAATTGATAGCTTTTTGTATACCTCTGGTTTGTACATTCTGCTAACCTAGAATATGATTTCTTTGGTTTTAGTTTAATGCAATGTGTGAATCCAAGCATTTGATTTAGAAACATGATTTATACTTTATGAAATAATGTGATGTATAAATTCAACCTGATGGCCTGTTCAACAAACTATATTTAAAATAAATAATATTTTTTGTGAACCTTGTGCAGTGTGATTTATCTACACAAATCAGCAAAATGAAACCTGGCCATATTGGATTGAAATTTCAAAGCTGGCAAATTACAATAGTTTCAGAAGAGAAGAGTGACCTTAAGTTATATATCTGAATCACCTATATCCATAAGTAATAATTATTAACTTACCAAAATAAGAATGAGAAACAACTAGTCAGTATGGTGACGTTATATATCAGTGATGGCGAACCTTTTAGAGTGGTTTAGAATGCCCCAAAACCACACACCCCACCCCTGTCCCCGCTTCGCCGTGCCCGCTGGACCACCTACCACCTCCACGGCCTGCCACAGATCACCTAGGCAGCCCAGCAGCGCCATGGTGGCCACGCCCTCCGCCTGTGCCCTGCAGCATTATCTGCGTGCGATGGGGTGCAAGGGCAGAGTCTTGTCCCCGCTGCCCTGCTACCATGTCCTTGGCTGCGCAGCATTGCGTGGGCCGTGCCCGGGGGCAAGTCTCTTGAAGAGGGGGCCGTGGGAGGAGGTGGGGCTGGGGCGACGGTGTGTGTGCCCACAGAGAGGGCTCCAAGTGCCACCTCTGGCACGCGTGCCATAGGTTCGCCACCACTGTTATATATGTTATGCTGATAATTGCTTCCAAGATACACAGTACTTGCCACTAAACATCCGTGTATAGATTGAAAAGATGGTGGTGGTGGTGGTGATGGTTTCCTTGGGCTCATCTCACAGAGTCAACTATGATTTTCTCATTTATAGTTATTGGAAAATAATATGCTATATGCCTGCATGAGAAGACTTGAAATTCTGTGTCTGTTTATATGGGTATATTCTGGTCTAGACAGTAACTTGTACATAATTATGGAACATTTTTCTTAATGCAGCTGCCAAGCAGATATCCACATTGGCTGTAGCTGTACCAGTATCGATACCACCACAGTTCCCTAGTGATTCCTAACAGCCAGTCATAGTAAAGTTCATCAGTTCACCAAGCAACATAAACACAATATCTGGGGGCTTATTTTCATTCCTTATTCCTTTAAAAAAACACACATCAGAATATATTTCTTGCCAGCCCTAACCTAGAAGTGCATATTACACTAATGAATGGCTGCTGTTCGTTCATCATAAACAGCTGCCAAAATTGAGAATAATTCCCCAAATTTGGATGGAACTGTTTTTTGAACTTTTCAGAGGTTCATAACTTGAAAAATCTGGATAGGAAATTTCCACTTTCCACCCCTGTTATTTAGATTGTACAGAATCAAAGGATGAAAAAAGGCAATGGAGACCAACCAGAACAGGAACTTTTGTTTCATGTTTACTTAAAAGTGTGCCTTCAGTGGCTGCTGAGTTAGAAGAGAACAAAGATGCAGGTCCTTTAATACTGAACATCAGCTTGGTACCAGTTTGGATAAGCCTATGGAACTCAATCATGCCATGCCACAGCTGATAGGCATTTCTTATTTCTTACAACCCAATGGCATGTTGAAAAGAATAGCTTAGGACTCTGTCTGTCTGTCTGTCTGTCTGTCTGTCTGTCTGTCTGTCTTTCTGTCTTTCTGTCTGTCCATCAGCAGGATGACTGAAGAAGCTGCAGAAGAAGAAAAAAGTAACCCCCATGAATTCCTGTGAAAGAAGCAGTTGGGTAGTTGTTTGAAAGTTACTGACTGTTCCATTTTAAGTCTCTTTTCCTCCTTCTCTCTTAGTTAAATGACCCAGTGCAGAGGGTATGCAATTTGCTCTCTGCTTTCCTCGGCAAACATACATATGAACACAAATATATGCAACATGAGGGAAGAGCAAAAATATACACACACATGCAACAAGCTACTTTATTATACAGAAGAAGAAAATATATTTCCGGTGGCCATTACTGGTAAAGGCATTGGAAGAAATTCCAGAAGCTGTGCTCTGTTTTTTCTACCTTGTTGCTGTTAAACTGATATTTTCCAGTCTCTTAAACAGTGCTGTTTTGAATGCCTGTTTACAATCCACAATAGCATTTTAGCTGCATCATCTAGTAAGGTTGTAAGCACTTCTGCTGATATTTCATCAACTTCTGCAGCTTTGATCTTAGCAATATTTTCTAGAGCCCACATACTTCGCTTTTGATTATTAAGCCTTCATACTTATCATTGATTGCGGATCTTTTTGTACAGTTCTTCCATAGATTCAAACCATGTCATATTTATATTTTCAGTAGATCTTGGCTTTCTTGGTCTTTGATTGTGTCCATTCTTGCAGAAAACGTTCCTTTGATTTCTGTCGTTGTTTTTCCTTGCATGTGTCCCACTTATTTGCTTGTTTTGAAATGTGCTCACCTGAATCCTGCAGAAAAGCTTATCAATGCATGATGCGACAAGGGTTTTTGCTTATAAACTAGTTTGTCACTGACTCTGATTCAGGCTGAGAGGGAGTGACTGATCCAAGGTCACCCAGCTGGCTTCAATGCCTAAGGGAAGGCTAAAACCTGGGTCTCCTTGCTCCAAATCCAACACCTTTATAATACACTACAAAGGTCACATTTTCTTGATTTCCTTGCCTTTTCCTTGCCTGGCTTTTTTAGACTTCCATTTTCATTTCTTTTTGCTCTTTGCTGAATTTCAGTGTAAATTGTCCTCTGGCTCAGTTGGCTTTTTCTTTCTGCCTTTTTCAGCTAATTTCAACTTTTCAGCAGACAGCCCTTTTGCTTTCTTTTGTTTTTTTTGGACTTGGTGATATTTTTATTTGTTTGATCTTTAATAACATCTTGAATTTCAATCCAGAATCCTTCAGGATCTATTTATCAAATCTAATCCATTAAATCTATCCACATCATGCAAAGTATTGTATCTTGTCAGTTTGACTGTTTTGTTTTCTTTAGTTGCACTTTTGCAAAAAGTTCATCATCTGAGCTATAATCAGCACCAGGCCTTCTTCTGTTTTCTTTCTTTTTTTTTTTTCATTTTTGACTGAACAGAGCTGCTCCATCTTTGCTTGCAGAGTGTATAGTCAATTTTACTTCAGTGTTGTCAGTCTGGCGATGTTTATATGCAGGCTTGTCTTGCAACGAAATTTCATTTTAATGTATGCCGATTAGTGTACATTCAAAGTGGCAATAAAGTTATTATTCTGTTCTGTTCTGTTCTGTTCTGTTCTGTTCTGTTCTGTTCTGTTCTGTTCTGTTCTGTTCTCATGGAAGAAAATATTTGCTATTCACATTCCACTTTTCCTGGCAGAACTCTATTAGTCTTTCCCCTGCCTTATTTCAGATAGAACCAACTTCTCCTATTATTCTACGTGCCATTTTACTTCCAACTTTAGCATTCCACTCTCCTGTACTTAATATGTTGTCTTTGGAGGTTTATATTGACAAAGTGTTGCAGGCTGGCATAGAATTGTTCAATTTACACTTATTTCACATCTGTAGTTAGAGCATTACACTGCATGATTGCAAACATTGACTGGATAGTCTTGAGATCATTCTATGATTTTCTTTTCCACAGTAGAAGAATTGGTGCTTCTCTGATATGAAATGGTTCATTCCTATTCTCTTCATTTCACTGATTCCTGTAATGTCAATATACAGTCTTGACAACTCTGCTCTGAGAATATCAGTTTTGCCATGGTCATTCTATATATAGGACATCTGTGTAGGGTGTTGCAAGGCAATAAGTGCAGCATCATAATCCATGTCCCACCCATTTTGTATATATGTGTATAGTGTCAATACATGTGGTATACAAAAGGGTAATAATTACATAACCTCAGTAATTATCTGTTTATACCTATATAACACCTTTTTTAAAAAATATACTTCTTTTGAAATAAAATTAATGGATTATAGTAAGGATGAACATCATGATGATGATGATGATGATGATAATGATGGTGATATAACAAGCATAGAGTACTGTTGATGGACTTCTTAAAAGAAGGAAAGAATCGCTCTGTTTGTGTACACTATATCTGTATATGCTGTATCATTGTTAAATAAAGTTTTTTAAGGGAAAAGATACATGTACAAAAGGGCAGGGCTTGGCTCATAACACTGCATTTGCCATCATACAGATGTTGATGCCTCCTGTGGAAGTTGCTGTCCATGTACCAGTGGTATGCCAGCCATGCCAAGATGGATGAAAAAGACTAGAATGACATGCAGAATAACACAAAGACACTTGAGACAAAACACTTCCTCCATGGAATTTAAAGAATTCCAGTATTTATGGTTTGTATGCATATTATCTATCTATCTATCTATCTATCTATCTATCTATCTATCTATCTATCTATCTATCTATCTATCTATCTATCTATCTATCTATCTATCTATCTATCTATCTATCTATCTATCTATCTATCTATCTATCTATCTATCATCTATCTATCTATCTATCTATCATCTATCATCTATCTATCATCTATCTATCTATCTATCTATCTATCTATCTATCTATCTATCTATCTATCATCTATCTATCTATCATCTATCTATCATCTATCTATCCATCTATCATCTGCCTACCTACCCATGCTTTGTAGAAGCTGTTAAAGAAGCATTGCATAATGGAAAACCGGATTTAGTCATGTCTAAGTACAAGCTGCAGAAAAGAGACGGCATGGTATGGTGAGGGTGCACTGAAGGATTATAAGGACAATACAAACAAGAAAGAATAAATTCCTTGGCTCTATTTTTCATTGTAGAATGTGTCTACAAACTGGTTGAAACGGGAATTAAAATGGCAGATAGAAGTCAGTTCAGTATAAGCAAAGATAAAAGTATAAAAGCTTGGAAGACTAAACCTCTGGTCCCGATGACCGACCCAGATTGGATCCTGCAAGTATAAAAGATGCATGAAACAGTATTCTAAATAGAAGTAAGTCAAGGTAGCGGTGAGCTAATGGTGACTAATCACGTTTGGATTGTGTGGCTGCTAGACAAAGATCAAATTCCACATTGAGAATCATTAGAAAAAGAATAAAGAAAACCGTTGCCAGCAATGCAATTCTTTTGCAGAAATCCATGGGAAAACTTCACTTAGAACCCATTTTTATTTGTTAGTTACAGGATCACTGAAATGGCTGGACAATCCTAATTTTACTCTCCTTTTTTTTTTTCAGAACACTTTCCAAAATAAATATAGTGTATTCTAGCAACTGTTACCATGTACAATGGCGATTCGATACATTTAGTGCGAACACAATGTTTAGTAGAAAGATTATAGGTTGAAAATGAAAAATTCACCTTTAAAATCAGTTTCGTTTTATAAGCAATAATAAAATTATTATTACACCTTAAACACTGTCACCAAATATGGAGCAATAATATGATTCTAATATGCTTTTAACACTGATTTCAACTTTCAGACTAATATAAGATACAGTGCTTGTAAGTTTTCTTTTTAGTTACAAATTTTTCTATATTTTTATTACCTCTTTTTTATTATATTTATAAATTTAATAAAAACAATAAAGAATAAAACAAATAAAAATTAAAAAAGGCTTTGGCCTATCCTGCTCCTTATATTTTTCATACTATCTTCCCTCTGTTTTTCCCGGCACGGGAGATAAACTATCATAAATGTGATTCAACAAGTACAATTCAGACAAACCATCTTGGAGGCTATTTGGAGATTATTGTTCAGAAACAGCATATTTTCACAAATTGCTTTTTTTCTTCTTCTGTGCATCCACAGCATATGCAGTTTTATATTATAGATGTTGTTTACAAGAAATCACCCATTGAATCTGGAATGGCACTTGTTAAGATATTGTGAATTCCAATGATAAATTCCATCCTGTCATTTCTGAAGCCTGGAATGAGTTTTAATGGCAACATTTTTTTTCTCTCATTAATTCTTCCTGGACCTGCTTCTGCTTGTTCTGATATGATATGTGCACATACTGAAGAACGATGAGTAATAACCAGTATGTGTAAAAACACATTCAGGTAAGAGGAAATGCTACTTAGCTATGAGAAGTGGTGTCAGAAAAGAGACATTTTTAAAGATGTTAATCTAATGCCAGTACTGGTCCATGCACAGAATCAAAACAAATTGGCCTTGAGTATCAATTCCATCTGTTTCCGTCTTAGGTATTTGATATAGGCATTTGGAAAGCCCCAAGGAAGTTATTTGTTGAATAATTGCTACCAATTCTGAAAGAGGCCTCATCACGTTTTGGACTGTTACTATGTTTACATATATGCACATTCTTTTTTATACATATATTTGTCCTTTGGGTTCAAAGAAGGCACACTGTTGTGCGGTTCATCTGCAGACATAAGGTGGCTCTGCAGTCCCAGTGGAAGTGCAGAATGTAGCACACGGTGTTAAACTCGATTGCGTCACGTGATGTATCATGACGTATCGTGACGATTTTTGACTTTGCGGAGCTGGGGTGGACGTGGCCTGAGTGTGACACATCTGGCCCATTGGCCACCAGTTTGACACCCCTGGTGTAGCACAATGGGTGCTCTGGAAGTCCATTGTAGTAACTGTGGGTGTTATTCTTTGATGCCATTCATAGTTTTCTATCATTTTTGGTGGCAACTGTCTTCAAAGCTGATGGAGGTTTCATAGCATAGGGCTCACCAGCAGGCTTTGTCAGCAGCCACAGCTTCTAGTTTCCTAGGCTGGATGTCACAGGAGCATAGTGTATTTGGGTGGTCAACTCTTACCAGACTCCAGTCCACTATAGAGCAACTTGTGAAGTATATGGTATGTGGGCCAAATATCTTCTAAGATGTCTTGCAATGCCTGTAAAGCATTTGGGTCTAGAGCTTAGTAGATCTCAACAGGAATGCCATCCTGCCCTGTTGCTTTATTTGAGTTACTCCATGAGATCAACTTCTTGAACTCATCAGTAGAGGGAGGCAGATCTAGGGCATCCAAAACTGACAGTTGAGGAATCTGCTGTAAGACCTCAGAATCAACTGTGGACCATTTATCGAGCAGCTTAGAAAAGTGTTTAGCACAATGGTTTTTCCATTTTTCTTCGTCTTTGATCATGCTCAACCCATCAGATGACAGCAAGGGGGAGCTCCTGATTTAGAAGGACCATAAACCATAAACTTTATGGTACTGAAGTACTTTCTGGTGGCGTGCATGTCTCCATAGTATTCCACCTGCTCAGTCTTCCTCTGCCAGAGCTCATCCTGCATTGCTCACAGTTCTGCCTGTACTTTGGACTGAACATGCTTAAATTGCTCTTTCTTTGGGATAGATAATGGATCTTTCTGCCAGTCTGCATAGGCCTTGTTCTTGACCTGGAGAACTGCAAACCAATCTTTATGAGCCTGGGATTTCAGTTGTTGATGGAATGCAATGAATCTTTGCGAGGTAACAGTATTGTCCTTTTCTGCAAAAGATTTTTTTTTATAGAATACATTTTAGATAAAGTCAAACTAAATGTTATTATTATTATTACTTTAAGATTAAGCTGCTTTACTGTATCACAGGCTTCTATTTAAACTTCCACTAAAGAGATTTGCCATATAATATGATGAGGTTGGTTGCGAGCTGTCATTAAAGAATTGAAGGTTGAGCATCTTTTAGACATGCAGAACTAGACTGAAACTTCTTCGAATGCAAGGTATGAACAAGCATTTCAACCAACAGTTGGAGGACATTGTGGCTATTAAAGCGGTTGGAGCTGTTCACAAGTTGTTATTATATGTTCATTATATTTTATGCTTTATTGTTACTTAATCAGTGTTTGTAATCAAAATTTATGGTTATAGGGTAATATTTTAGTAATTACCAGATTGGGAACAGGTCTAATACTTTCCTTAGGATTAAAGATTTTGATAAAGTGTGTAAATATCAGGATTCTATATATTGCTTGAATTATTTTTAATTAACATGAAATATCCCAAACAAAATGTCCATGTCACACAGATAAATGTTCCAAATTGTTTTCCTCTGATTAATATTAACAGATGGTTTAAAATGCCTATGAGGTTATACGGAGGAATAAATATTCTTAAAAAGAGACTTGGAGTCAGAATTCTCAGTATTAAGTATTTTATATCTGGCCAGTATTAAATATTTTATAATAATATAATATCAGAGAAAATGTTTGTGGGATAAACAACCCCCCCCCCAGGTTTTCTTTATTCAAATTCTTGATCCTAATGAAGAAGGGGGTTTTAATTTTCATTTTGATCATTGAATTCAGTTATGGTTTATTGTTGCTGTTCAGTCTTTTCTGACACTTTGTACCCAGTGGACATAATTTTGTAAGATTTGCCTGTCTGTAATTACTTAGCTTCTTTTAAACTCATGCATGTCATAAATGACAGCACTAGATGTCTTGTCTTTGGGCAGCCTCTGTTTCTACTTCCTTTGATTTTTCCAAGCATTAAGGTCTTCTCCAGGCATGGTTGTCTTCACACTATTGGAATTCAACTTCATGTAGATTGACTTGCTGCACCACTTTAACTTATTAATCAGCAGATGCAGAGATAGTTAGCAAAGAGACCCTGCACTTATAGTTTCTTATTATAATGATTATTTTGCACATCTCTATGTAATCTGTTTCCTATCAACACTATTCTCAGGCCTTCTGTTACTTCCGTCCCTTCCTTCTGTCTTTTTTTCCTGCATGTTCTTACCTGGCTCGTGGACTTTCCATAATGGAGTAAAACACATTACAGGCTCTTAGCTGTCAATAGATTTAAGTACCTCAGGCTTTTTTACAATGCCAGTGTGGACTATCTGAGGGGATTCAGAGTGAAGAAATGTTGCAATCTTTTGATACCCTACCCCCTTTCTATGTGCATTGGGAAGTCACAAAGATTCCCCAAAGGGGTGTATCTTTCATCAGGTACTATAAGCTGGCTTCATCATTATGGTGAAAGCAAAGAGGACTTTTGAATACCACTGCTTTCTTATCACCATATTATTTCCTAATATGTATCAGCCTCAAGAATGTTGTTATAAAGGTTATACTCCTAACCTCACTGTTTCTCTTCCATGGATTCCTGTATAAAACTATCTGCTGTGCCATGTGCATTCTATGGACAAAATATTAAAGCTTTAGCCTCAATGTTAGTACTTTCACTGATCATTTTTGTTTCACCTAGTGTTGAATTATTTGTTCTTTTTGTGGTCCAGGGTATTTCCAATTATTTTCTGCAGTACCACAAATTAAAATAGATCAATTTTCCTTTGTTCAGCCTTTCTAACATGCCAGTTTTCCCAGACACATGTTACAGCTAGGGAAAGTTGTAAGTTACAATTGGCTGTGGTTAGAAAGGAAATTCAAAAGTGATTCTTATTTGCTTTAATCCTAGCTAGAAAATTGCTGGAAATTTCCTTTCCTTTCCTTTCCTTTCCTTTCCTTTCCTTTCCTTTCCTTTCCTTTCCTTTCCTTTCCTTTCTGAATAGATCATGATTACTTCTTTTTTAATAGCCTTTCAAAGCATTTCTGGTGAAAGAAAGAATTCTGCAAAAAAAAAAATGGATTGTCTAAGTCTATTGAATAGGAATGTAAACCATTAAAATATCTTTTGGTCATAAAGTTTGGTTTGGATGCATTAGCAGCATGCAAACCTCCTAAATTATTATAGTCTTTGGAGTGAATTCTCAACAATTCCAAACTTACAATTCATTTCCATCAAGTAAAGAGTATTATAAAGATATTGAAAATTTACCAGAAATTTGGAATAAAGTGTTGCTGCACCTTGTTTAACAAACCAAACTGTTAGAATTTTATGGAATGTTGAATATGTACCTTTGAACTTAAAATTAATTTAGTCCAACAAAACATGCACACTTTTTTTATGTTAGACATCTCAGAGGGCATTTACCAAGGAATAGATAAGATCTTTATTTTGTTGGAAATATAAGATGGTGGAAGATACCTTGACATCTCTGTTTTGGCTTTCCTCATTGTTCTCAAGCTTTGGTTTATCATGCAAATTTATATGTTTATAATTATATATTTAATTAATTTAAATATATAAATTAAATATATTTATGAATATGGTATTCATAAGAGAAATAATGTTTACAAATCTGGTTTAATGTGGCATTGAATTATATACCAATAATTAGGAGTTTATAAATGCATGAATTAAAATTTATCATGCTTGGACTAGAGATAAAATGATTGTACTGTTTCAGTGGAAAGATTCTGCCATACCTGATTTAATATCTTGGATAGATGATATGTGGCCATTTCTCTCTCTCTCTCTCTCTCTCTCTCTCTCTCTCTCTCTCTCATATATATGCAATATCTTATCTATCTGTCTATCTACCTACCTATCTATCTATCATCTATAAATAAACTTGTTTCATTTCAACACAGAAATAAAATAGACTAGTATCTTTCCTTTATTTTGCTGTTTAAAAATTGAGTTGGTTTTCTGTACATAAGCAATAAAACTGAGTTATTGATTGATTATAAAATATTTTTCTTGGCAAGTTCTGTATTCCCTCAGTGGGATCCTGTTTGGATTTGCATTCTACCAATGATTTTACTCAGAGGCACAAATTGGTGAAACCACCAAATCGTACTGAATGTTCATAAAATAGCAATATAATTTGGAATAGAAAATATCTGCTCCACAAGCCTTTAGGACAATAGGAGATGCTGTCCAAGAAACTGAATCCAAAAGTGAATGTGAGGAATCCTAATAGAATAATGTATTGTATTATTAAAACACACATGATAACTTAACAATTTCTTTCATAAATATGACATAATAAAATTATTTTCACAGATTGCCTAAAAATCTATGTGCCCTACGTTTGATGGATTTATCTACTGTTGATTTTATGCACACAAATATACACAAAGATCCCTATCCATAAACACATCTATATATCCAAACAGGAATATATTCATATAAATCCATTGAATATCCATACACCTAAACCCTATCAGCCTCTGTCTCTTCAAATGCATTTTCTTCTGAAAAGGCAGGAAGAATAAGGAAAACCATCAAAGCTCCTATTTGACAACAGAAGAGAATAAGCAGTAGAAATCTTAAGCTCTGCATAGTTAGGTCCAACAAAACCTTAGGGACTAGTGCTATGCTCAGGCTCCATGCAGGGTTGAAAACATTTCTTCTGAATCATTTTGCAAATATGCACAGTCCTATTAATATCTTCAGAGTTAATCCCTTAGATTTCTCATTGGTAAGAGATGGATTATATTAGCATATAAAGACCATTGATTCAGTTTTCCAAATGGCCTTTCTTTTTTTTTTCAGATCATATTTTAAACGAGTGAGTTCTTCAAAGTGAGCCAATGCCTTTTTCAAAGATCATTGACTTTACAGCTTGTTTCATATTAATATAGAGTTAGTCCTTGACGTACGGTCACAATTGATCCCAAAATTTCTGTTGCTAAGTGAGACATTGGTTAAGTGAGTTTTCCCCTATTTTACGACCTTTCTTGCCACAGTTCTTAAGTGAATCACTGCAGTTGTTAAGGTAGTAACCCAGTAGTTAAGGGAATCTGGCTTGCCGATTGACTTTGTTTGTCAGAAGTCGCAAAAGGTGATCACATGACCCTGGGACACTGCAACTGTCATAAGTATGACTCAGTCTGAATTTTGATCATGTGACCATGGGGATGCTGCAATAGCCGCAAGTGTGAAAAACGGTCATAAGTCACTTTTTTATTGCTGTTGTAACTTCATACAGTCATTAAATGAACTGTTGTATATCTACAACTTGTAAATTCAGTTTGATTATATGTGAGGGGGCTTCATTGAGGTGCTACAACTACATGTTCATAATAATACTATATGTGGTGGATATTAACAGTGTAAACCAAGCCTAGCTGGTATAAAGAACAAAGTGATTTCAATTTGTAAAAGCATTCCACCACAATAGGTAGGGTATGAAACAATAATGTTAAACGTGTCATTCGCCTCGGTTATTAATGAAACAATAATCAACAAAGTTGCTTATCACTGAATCGCTGTGAGAACAAGCTGGTCTCCATTTAGTTTTGCACACATCAACCGTTAAACACAACCTGGTATGAATGTATTGCATTGCAAATTTGGCCATTTTAGTCTTTTAAGTAATTGGGTATAGCTACTACTTTGCAAGGAATTCAGGGTAGACTTCACAGTTCAAGGATGTGCTTGACGTCAGCCACCTGTTCAGTTTTTAAGATCATAGCTCACTGAATGGAGAGAGATAATTAGATTACTTTGAAAACTTTAAGCTGCAGATCCATTGCTGCCTCCCACTTAGAACCATAGCTGGTGGAAAACTGTTCTTGTTTAGGAAATGCCTTTGATAAATCTAACCTCCCATTTTTTTGGTCTATGGACCACATATCTCCAAACCAAGGACATTTCTCAAGCAAAGCATCAGGTGTACAAAGATGTCTTATGCTCTTGGCAAGAAATAATTTGGAAGGAGTAAAATTGAAACTGAGCCAGCCCTTCTGATATATTCGAGCACATGTAGCATTTATCATTTGTTTAACAATGTTGTCTGTTTAAATTCAATGTCAAAGGGTTACCCCCACCCCAAAGCTAAGTTAATAAGCACAAGAGCCACTGTAGTGTAGCGGTTAAGGAAAAAATCAACAGAAGCTCCCTAAATTAATTGCACTCCAATTGCGAACCTGCTAATCTAAGACAGCCAAACCTCACAGAGCTACAGTTATAGGACAAAGGAATTACGAATACCACTTTGAGCTCCTGGAGAAAAGGTAGAATAAAAATCTAATGAACAAATAAATGAATAAGAATTTTAAAAATCCAGCAGCACTTGCCCTTAAATTGAAGTTATGACTCCAAATGAGAAAAAAAACAGAGTGGGGAAGGAGAAAAGAAATAGGGCTCCCTGTTATTAATGTTTTATTTTCCCTATAATAGATAGTATTGTTAGAGGTTGAGAAAAAGAGAGAGTCAGAGAGCCTTGTCAGTTTCTTTGCCAGAGAAAATAATGTCATGTTTGATTTGAAAGAAATTAACTTTTCCTTTTCATTTTTAAAAAAAACTCAATTCTTATAGCGTCCTTCAAAAAATATGCCAAGATATTCCATAGTTGAGATCAATAGTTTATGCAGCAGAAATTCAGTGATGACAAATCTGAGGTGATAGTAGTAGAATTCAGGTCAATTTTAGGAAGTTCTGGTCATTTAAGAAGGAACTAGGACTGAAAGACACAATTTCCATATTACAGAAGGTGCTTAAGCTGTTTGGCTAAGGAACTAACCGTGAGTCTGTGTGTTCAATATATTATGCAAATTCAGAAAATGCGTTAATTCGGTAACTCCTAAATTAAACAAAGCTATTATGTCATTATTTTCCGGGCCAACTGTAAATATATCAAACACACCATTTTTCTTGGGGAAAATACTACCGGTACTGTACAACTATTGCTCCATTGATAGCAAATGGATAGCAAATGGAAGGCTGATCCAGAAAAGAGGAATTTGTATGAACAAAACTAAAAAAAAAAAAAAACACAGTTGGGACTGACTCTCTTACCATAAATACTGAGTGACCATTTTTTGGTCCCTAAGTGATAACAAATGAGAATGATGTCAAAAGGACAAAACTCAGACATCATGATGTCACTGTGCATGGTACACTTTGTTCTCACACTGTGAAGTCTGATACAAGTAAGTTCTGTCATTTGGCTCATGACCCATATGGTGTTATTTGCTTGTCACTTTTGCTCTCTGCAGCTATTGGTGACTTGTAAATTCTATGAAAAAGCTGGCCAGGATATGCTCTGGTTAACATTTTAGCAGATAAGAGCTTTTATAGAAACAATTCTGATTCACAGAGTTGTTACTCCTCCTTTTAAATATTCTCTTCTTGGCTGTTTCTCTGTATATGGTAGCTCTGACCCAGGACAAGATAGTTATCACTAAGCTCACTGAAGTTAAGTAAGCAAGAAGAATCTGATGGCTAATTATTAAATTCAACTGCTCTTATGGGACTTAGCCCCAATGATTTTTAGCTAAACTGGAACTTCCTTGCTGAAATGTTCTCATTCCCACAGTATTCGATTTACAGTATTGCCTTTAGAATAATTTTAGTTGCACGTAAGTTTTGGAGTTCATTAGTCTAGATCAGGGGTCTGCAATCTTGACAGCTATGCTGGCTGAGGAATTCTGGGAGCTGAAGTCCACAAGTCTTAAAGTTGTCAAGGTTGCAGACCCCTGGTCTAGATGCTAAGAAGCAGTAGATGAAAAGCAAAAAAAAAATTTTTTTTAATTAAGTTAGATGGACTAGCTAAAAGGAGCTCTTCCTTTTAGATCTATCTTCAAAATGGGAATTGCAGAGCATGAGTAAATTATTAAATTTATTTATTTATTTAAACATTGATATAGTCACCCAACTCGGTGTGGCTCCCAATCAAAAATTAAAAGACATGTAAAACGTTTTAAAAATGATAAAACTCAGCCAATTAAAACATTAAAAACAATAAAAACCTGGCACCAATCAGTTCAAATGTGCAGTCATCTAATCTCTCCCAAAACTTGGAGGGAAAAGCTTTTTAGCTTTCCGTAAGGAAAGCCTTAAAGAGAGCTAAAAGGATAGAGGCCTGCTGAACCTGAGGTGGCAATATGTTCCACAGGGTAGAGGCCGCCACAGAAAAATACTTTATAGCTCTCATCTGGTTATAATATTTAGGGGAAGAGACTAGGAGCAATCCCACCCTATCTGACCTTCTTAGACAGGTAGATGTCCTTGGGAAAAGGCGATTCCAACACAGAGCTTTAAAGGTGCACCTTGAATTGCACCTGGAAAGAAACTGGAAGCTAATTCCAGCCAGAAATCCACAAGTAATGCCCTTGGAGGTCTCCATCAGGCTTTGTGAGGCACGTGGAGGGCCATACTTGGTAGCTTCAAAATTTGAAAGAACGAAATTAAAAAGGTTCAGTTTAAGGGGTCATTCTGCATGGATGCTGATAGGCTGCATGTATCTTATCCCCGTTAGCTTTTGTGAATAACTCAGAGTAGTATGAAAGGCCTATCCACTAAACCCATGCATAATTTTATATTTCTCTCCCATTCTTCTCTTTACTTGCCTTTCCTCTAATAAGTTAAAAAGACTCAGATATTGTAATATTCTCTCACAGGGGAAATATGTGGAACTACTGATGAGTTTTCCTGATTTCTTTGTCTCTGTTTATGGGGATGGGGGGAATAATTCTACTGTTTTTGTTATTTTTTATTTCTTTTTGGTGTCTGTTCTATTTTAGTTGTTGTAAGCTGCCCAGAATTGCATTTTGTGATCTAGGTAACCTATAGGTTTCAGTGAATGAGTGAGTGGGTAATAAATAAATACATGCATACATTTTTATTGCCTGTCTGAGCATCTTTTTTTCAATTTTACAGTAACTAATGGCTCCATGGGAAAAAAAATCTCTTATCCAAGCAAGCCATCTATATTCTTTTTAAGAAATATCAGAAAGACAAGTTTAAGCTTAGCTAATTCTCTAAATGCTTCAGTTCAATTCTATGTGTGAGGGGTTCCAATGTTTTGTATTCCTTGGAGAAGACTGCCGATAATTGCATTTTACCTGTTAACATAGTGACAGAATACAAGATAAATATTGCCAGAAAGCAAGTAGCAGGAGAAGTCATAACGCTTGTTTCTAAAACCTGACTCAAATACAAGCCTTTTGGTTCAAGGTAAAATAAAAGCACATTTTTTAAAAGATTGGTGGATTTTAACTTTAGCAATAAAGTTTGGGAATAATGGCAATACTCCTGGGAGCTCTCATACTTTAGCCAGGGTCCCAAGACAGGGGCCAGAATGCAGAAGGGAGTGCTGCTAGAATTTTTATTTATTTCATTTCAAGAACGGTTAGTCCACATGCTAAGAACCAAACAGAAAAGCTCATCCAGCCCCATCGCCATTCCTTTTGCTTCTCTTTTTGTCTTCTTTTAGCTATTCAATTAACACAACTCTGTTAGTGCTGCTATTGAACTTCCTGGGTTGTCCTGCAAGTGCCATGTTTTACTCATGAATTATATAGGGACTGGACTCAAATTATCCCTTGAATAAACCACCCAGAGTCACTCTGTGAGGGAGATGGGCAGCTTCTAAATGTGAGGTAAAGTGAGATAGAGATAGAGATAGAGATAGAGATAGAGATAGAGATAGATATAGATATAGATATAGATATAGATATAGATATAGATAGATAGATAGATAGATAGATAGATAGATAGATAGATAGATAGATAGATAGATAGATAGATAGATAGATAGATAGATAGATAGATAGAGAGAGAGAGAGAGAGAGAGAGAGAGAGAGAGAGAGAGAGAGGGGGGGGGAATGAGTTGTTTCCAACAATATTTAAAATGTGATTTTTAAAAAATAAACATTTTACAATATCTGATATAAATAACATAACAAATCATTTGACATTTGGGCAAAATGCTACTTTAATCATGGTTCAAAAGCTGCAATATGTATCCGCTTGATAAATCAATTTCAAATCCATACAGTTAAAGTACATAATAAAATAGATAATCAAGGAGCACATTTTCTTTTTGGGAGACTAATTTATTCAGTTGTTGGAAGAGATGAACAAGCATAGAGTGTTTTATTTTATTGTTGCTACCCGCTCTTTTGTTGTTGTTGTTATTGTTTCTTCCCTTATGAAGTCAAATATTCAACATTGTTTGAGACAGAATAGTTGGTAAAATTAGTCTGAGATTCTTCTGATGTGGCCTTAGCAGGGTGGATGCTGCAACAGCATGCATTAGAGCTGTTCAGAGACCAGCCAATCTCTTTTGCAGCTGGACTCTGGGCTCCAGATTAGTCCAGCACATCTATTGGCTCAGAAGATAGTCTGTTCCAATCATTGCCAGATCAGGAATGTGAACTGGGAAAAAATGAGGTCCACAGTATTAGCATTTTAAAAACACCCATTCCCATCAGTATTCATTCTTTCTTTCTTTCTTTCTTTCTTTCTTTCTTTCTTTCTTTCTTTCTTTCTTTCTTTCTTTCTTTCTTTCTTTCTTTCTTTTTCTTTCTTTCTTTCTTTCTCTTTCTTTCTTTTTCTTTCTTTCTTTCTTTCTTTCTTTCTTTCTTTCTTTCTCTCTCTCTCTCTCTCTTTCTTTCTTTCTTTCTTTCTTTCTTCCTCTTTCTTTCTTTTCCTTCCTTCCTTCCTTCCTTCTCTCCTCTCCTCTCCTCTCCTCTCCTCTCCTCTCGCAAATATTATCTAAAATTATTTTATACTACTAAAAAGCCCATTAGTGTATTATTGTACCATGGATATATAAATACAAGACAACTTAAATAAAAACTAGTATAATCCAAAAGTTATTATTTTTACATAAAATAAACTATTGGGATATAATATATATAAGTTATGAGAAGAAGAGAAGAGGGAGGAGAAGGAGGAGGCTGTTGGCGGCTGTAGCGGCTGTTGGCGGCTGTTGGCTGATTCTGAAGTTAAGCAACTCTACTTAATACCTGGAGGGTGGGGAGTGAAAAGGTAACTATCTGGAAATTTCAATGCTTCTGGCTAAGACTTCCAGAAAGAAGGCGATGGCTAAGCACTTTGGTATGCTGGCATAAAAGCTGCATGAACCAGTCACCAGGAGTTAAATTTTGTTCTGAATGTGTCTTAAAGATTTTAAATTTTTAAAGTAGGATTGAGGGGGGGGAAATAATTGAAGGAGCCTCAAAGAAGAAAAAAATAATTATGAAAAATAGTTCAGTTGGAATTATCTATTATATTTATATCCTAAAATTTATATCTCTAAGAGTTCAAGATGGCATACATGGGATTTCCTTTGATTTAGTCTGGGCCATAATAAGTCTGTAAGGAAGGTTGAGCCAAAAGGTAAAGGTAAATTTCTATGGCTAACGGGAGATTTGGAATGAATTCTGCCATGTCCAAGTCCTTACTGAAGTTCAAATAAATTATATCCACAGCATTCCTCTGGTCCGCTAATTTTGTCACTTGGTCAAGTGACAAAATTAGCAAATCAGAGGAATGCTGTGGATATAATTTACTTGGACTTCAGTAAGGCATTTGATAAAGTAGACCACAACCTACTACTTGATAAGATAGAAAAATGTGGGTTAGACAGCATCACCACTAGATGGATTTGCAGCTGGCTGACCAGCCATACTCAGAATGTGGTCCTCAATGGAACTCCATCTACATGGAGAGAAGTGTGTAGTGGGGTGCCCCAGGGCTCTGTTCTGAGTCCAGTGCTCTTCGACATCTTCATCAACGATTTGGATGAAGGGATAGATGGGGAACTCATCAAATTTGCAGATGACACCAAGCTGGCAGGAATAGACAACACTCCAGAAGATAGGCTTAAGAAACAGGAGGTTCTTGACAGACTTGAACATTGGGCGCTATCTAACAAAATGAAATTCAATGGTGAAAAAAGTAAGTTTCTACATTTAGGCAAGAAAAAATAAATGCACAGGTATAGTATAGGTGGTACCTTTTAACTGTGAGAGGGATCTTGGAGTCCTAGTGGACAATCACTTAAGTGTGCTGCAGCTGCCAAAAAAAGCCAGCACAGTGCTAGGCTGCATTAACAGGGATAGAATCAAGATCACATGAAGTATTAATACCACTTTATAATGCCTTGGTAAGGCCACACTTGGAATACTGCATCCAGTTTTGATCACCACGATGTAAAAAAGATGTTGAGACTCTAGAAAGAGTACAAAGAAGAGCAACAAAGATGATTAGGGTACTGGAGGCTAAAACATATAAGGAACAGTTGCTGGAATTGGGTATGTCTAGTTGAAAAGAAGAACTAGGAGTGACATGATAGCAGTGTTCCAATATCTCAGGAGCTGCCACAAAGAAGAGGGAGTCAAGCTATTCTCCAAAGCACCTGAAGGCAAGACAAGAAGCAATGGATGGAAACTAACCAAAGAGAGAAGCAACCTAGAACTAAGGAGAAATTTCCTGACAGTTAGAACAATTAATCAGTGGAACAACCTGCCTCCAGAAGCTGTGAATGCTTCAACACTGGAAGTTTTTAAGAATTGACTGGACAGCCATTTGTCTGAAATGGTATAGGGTTTCCTGCCTGAGCAGGAGGTTGGACTAGATGGCCTCCAAGGTCCCTTCCAACATTATTGTTATTGTTATCCGTGGTGGTGCAGTGGTTAGAATGCAGCACTGCAGGCTAATTCTGCTGACTGCCAGCTGTTCAGCAGTTTGTTTCTCACCAGCTCAAGGTTGACTCAGCCTTCCATCCTTCCGAGGTCAGTAAAATGAGGACCCAGATTGTTGGAGGAGCAATATGCTGACTCTGTAAACTGCTTAGAGAGGAAGGCTGTAAAAGCACTGTAAAGCGGTATGTAAGTCTAAGTGCTATTGCTATCAATCTTTTTATTCTCAATCTCCCAATTACATGGCTGAAGCTAGGGCAAATGGTGGTGAGATCATAAGAATAACACTAGACAACAAAGATTTTGCTTCCTGAACACTTTTGGGTGTATCCTACAGATTTTTAGCTGCTAATCATGAAAATAACCTGTAATTTAACCTATCACGTACTGTTTTACAGAAATCCTTTTTACACAGTACACCTTTCAGTACCTGTTGGCTATGCTGCACACATGAAAGAAACATACGAAAACATGGAACTATTGTCGAAGCACATCCAATACACCAAATGCAACAGGAATACCTGTTGGGATCTAAAAGTAGTGGCTCCTTGGAATGTAGGTAGTGCATACCAATATGCTTATCACATATGCAAATGGAAGTGCTGTGCAAGAGAGTCACATTATATTAAAAAGAAATGGCCACTCTGAAAGAATTTAGTTCCAGGACAGAAAAACACGGCACACAAACCACTTATTGATCCAACAAAGTTATTTTTGCTTCCGCTTCACATAAAACTCAGACTGATGAGAAAACTGTGAAAGTGATGAATAAGAAAGATGGAGGTTTTTGTTATTTGAGAGAGATGTTTTCATGAATAACTCACGCCATATTAAAGAAGGCAATTTTATTAGTCCACAGATCAGATGCACCATCAATGACAAGTGGTTCAAAGATCTACTAGTGGGGTCAAAGAAATGGAAAACCTGGAATGGAAAGCATTCAAGGATGTTGTTGACAAATTTCTTGGCAACTACAGAACACCAGAGAAGGGGGTCAACTTATTTTCCAAAGCACCAGAGGGCAGGACAAAAAGCAATGGATGGAAACTAATCAGAGAAGCAACCTGGAATTAAGGAGAAACTTGCTAACAGTGAGAACAATTAAACAGTGGAACAGCTTGCCATCAGAAGTTGTGGGTGTTTCATTACTGTAGGTTTTTAAGAAGAGACTGGACTGAAAGGTATAAGGTCTCCTCTTCCGCAGGGGGTGGACTAGAAGACCTACAAGGTCCCTTCCAGCTCTATTTCGATTGAATCCCTACCAAACTACATCCGGCTGGTTGACAACCTTCTTACAACACACAAGAACATGAAGTGCAACATGTGAGGATTCATTTTCTTCATTCACACTTTGACTTCTTTCCTGAAAATCTAGGAGCAGTCAATGATGAACATGGTGAAAGATTTCCCTAGGACATTGCCACAATGGAAAAAGGTATCAGGACAACTGGAATCCATCAATGCTGACTGACTAGTGTTGGATACCACAGTGAGTTGCATCAGAGTGCAAATGCAAATCAGCAGCAAAACATTTTTGGTCCTGTTGAACTCATGCGGCGTGTCAGAAACATTACACAATTAAATACATTACAGTCATTAAATGTTAACTTCATATTTCTCAAGATTCCTATGTCATCTAGTCATTCTGAAACTATATTTGTTTTCAGTTTGAAGGGGCCTATCATAATCACCAAAAAAATTTCAGGAAGCAAAACTTTTTGGGGGAAAAATTGTTGTCTAGTTTAATTTTAGCTTTTGATTTTATGAGTATATTTTGCATTCTAGCTAAATAATCATTCGATGCAGATTTGAACCTTACATGGAAAAGGAAATCCCAGATGTTTTAGCTGGCATTAAAATAGGCCAAGAAATAAGAAGCAATGCTGATACATCGGATAACTGAGAAAGCCAAAGAATACTAAGAAAAGATCAATACGTGCTTCACTGATTATAGAAAGACTTTCTGAGCAATGAGGCTCAGGGAGGATTCTCCAGTGATAATGAACAATGTGGTTTGGGTACTGCAGTAGGATTGAAAGGGCCAGGTTCTCAAATCCAAGAAAAGTCAGTGGGTAATTTTGGATCAGCCTCTTCTTTCAAAATTAACTATTGCACAGAATAATTGCTAAAGTCGAGATAGGGTTGGACAAATGACTACTGTTTGAGCTCCCAGAGATGAAGATAGAGATTTAGAATAAACAGTATACAAATGAAGATAATATGCAGAAGGAAAGTTGTGGTTTAAGCTAGGAAGACTTTGTCAAAATAGGTTTGGTAAGCCATTCAACGACATTTCCCCCCCAAAAGAAATAAAGATCTTATTTGGGATAACAAAAAAGCCCATCATTATTTCTTTATAATTATTATTTTAAATAAGTGGAAAACGCTTATAATAAACTGCTGAGAAATATCTGTCACATAGAAAGACATTCTCCAATTTATGGCTTTTTTGGCATGCTTTTTAATGGGTTTCCTGAATGTTGTACATAGTAGCTATTTCAAGCTGGGTTGAGGGATGAGTTTTTCAAGCTACTGATTCATCCCAAATAATAACATTATTCTAACTATACTCTAGTAAGGAATGTTAAACCCAAGAATCCTTGGTGAAAATGAAAAAAAAAAAGTGGGGGGGGGCTCTTTATGACTGATCTACACTTTTTGTGGATTAGGAGAAGAGAGTCTTTCCTAACACACTCCCTGCTCTTATTTTTATGTTACAAAACTTTATATGCTTCCTGATTGGTCTGAATCTAAACAGCTGACATGGATAAAACTCTGCCATATTTGAGAGTCTTTTGACAGTAGCTGGGAGAAACACCAAAGGAGAAATCTGGTGTTAAATTTCTCCTCCAGTTGTGGAGTCTTATCTCTAGGCTTAGAAGAAAAAATAGGAGGTATCTTATTGTCCTGAAATATTGACCCAAATATCACAAGTTTGCATCCATAACAAAAACATAAAGTTTTAATTACAGATATGCCACTCTGGTGTAGTAGTTAAGGCATCAGGCTAAACTCTGGCAGGCCATCAGTTCTAGTCCCATCTTAGGCACAAAGCCAGCTAGGTGACCTTGGGCCAGTCATTCTCTCAGGCCTGAAAAAGAAAGCAATGGTAAACCACTTCCAAACTGTTACCGAAAAAACTGCAAGGACTTGACCAGGCATCAGAACAAGAAGCAATGGATGGAAATAATTAAGAAGAAAACCAACCTTGAAAAGGAAAAAGTTCCTGACAGTTGGAACAATTAAACAGTGGAATGGCTTGCCTTCAGAATTTGTGGGTGCTCCATCACTGGGGGGTTTTAAGAAGAGATTGGACAACCATTTATCTGAAATGATATAGAGTTTCCTGCTTGAGCAGGGGGTTGGATAGAAGACCTCCAAGGTCCTTTCCAATTTTCTTATTCTGTTATTTTAAAATAACAGAATATTCTGTTATTTTAAAATAACCAATATTTAAAAACAATCACCACAGATGGGGACTGCAGCCAAGAAATTAAAAGACGCTTGCTCCTGGGGAGGAAAGCTATGGCAAATCTAGACAGCATACTAAAAAGCAGAGACATCACCCTGCCAACAAAAGTACGTATAGTCAAGGCCATGGTTTTCCCGGTTGCAATGTATGGCTGTGAAAGTTGGACCATAAGAAAGGCTGAGCACAAAGGAATTGAGGCCTTTGAACTATGGTGCTGGAGAAGACTCCTACAAGTCCTCTAGACCAGTGGTTCTTAACCTGGGCGATATCGCCCCCCAGGGGGCAATTTCATTTTTCAGGGGGGCGATGGAACAAAAAGGGGCGACGCGGGGGCGAAGGAACAAAAAGGGGGCGATATGGGGGCGATGGAGCGAGAAGTTTTGGGGACACTTTTGAGACTTTTTCGTACAGTGAATCGCTGTATATCTGTCGTACAAAAACATCAGATCGCTCGCTATTAGTGGATTGAATTGTGTTTTCAAATGTTCCTCCAGCTAGCTTCAGTACAGAACGCCGTACATGTGAATACACATCGCTTATCTTCATGCGCGTTGCGCAGCAGCCTCTACCCATACAGTGGCGCGCCATTGGCCAGAATGGGCAGTGATGGAGGGGGGAGCGCTTCTTTCGAAACACCGCATGCTGAGTGGCTGTCCCCTGTGACGTCAGCTGTAATGTCAATGTAACTGTTGAAACTAGGTTTATCGACGTCCACGTGTGTTTTTCTAGTGTTCCAGTGGAGTCGAAAATTTAATTTGCAGGTAGTGCCTTTCATTTCGAAGACCTCTCAACGTGGCCGAGAAGAGGAAGTGTCGCCAATATTCGACGGAATACCTAAAATTGGGATTCATTCCATCTCCTTCCAACATACAGCTTTGTTCTTTTTTTTTGCTTTTTGTGTACATACATTTTTTTCGTTAATAATTGTCTGAGCTTTTATCGTTGTATTTGCTTGCATTGGATTTCACGTTCCAGTTTGAGTTTTCGGCTTCGTTTTCGAATTTTTGTTGTGCTCTGTAAAACATTTTGTGTGTCTCTTTGTATTGGACTTTTTTAGCGTGCACTCCAGTTCGATATTATATTTTCTTTGTGTCTTTTTAATCCTTTTTACAGTGTGCGTGACTATATATACTTTCCTCGAATCTTAATTTAGTTTCAGAGTTTTCGTCTTGAAATTCTTAGTTCCTGCATTGCGGTTTGTTCTTATGCCCTTTTTATATTTCTTTTTGCGTCTTAAATTTCACTTGTGATTCAATCATTAAATGTTACCGTTTTTCTTTTCGGGCATTTCACTTTCTTGCAATTGAATTTTGTTTTCAGTGGTCATTACATTTAAGTGTCTTGAATAAATAAGATAATAATGAAATACATGTACCACGAAGTTTGGGAATAAAGTGACGGGTGGCACCAACATTTTTCACACAGTTGAGATATGGGGAAAAAGACTGGAAATAAATTATTTGCATCGATATGTCCTGATGACAATTTTAAAGAAAACAAAAAAAAGTGTTTGCATAAATTGAAGAATTATTTCCTATGTTGTGATTGAGAGGTTATGTTGGGGGAGGGGGCGATGACAACTTCCTCATTGGCTCAAGGGGGCGATTCGTTCGAAAAGGTTAAGAACCACTGCTCTAGACTGCAAGGCGATCAAACCGGTCAGTCCTAGAGGAGATTAACCCTGACTGCTCTTTAGAAGGCCAGATCCTGAAGTTGAAACTCAAGTACTTTGGCCACCTAATGAGAAGGAAGGACTCACTGGAGAAGAGCCTAATGCTGGAAAAGATTGAGGGCAATAGAAGAAGGGGACAACAGAGAATGAGGTGGCTGGATGGAGTCACTGAAGCAGTAGGCATGAGCTTAAATGGACCCCAGAAGATGGTAGAGGACAGGAAGGCCTGGAGGAACGTTGTCCATGGGGTTGCGATGGGTTGGACACGACTTCGCAACTAACAACAACAACAAAAAGATAAGGTGTTTTTCCATCCTATGCATTTAAGCTACAGAATGCTGATTTGGCATACTTTTATTTTTTAAAAAGTATACATTTCCAAAGAACAACAAATTATTGAAGAAACATTTATGCCTCATATTCAGCAAAATATGTATGTAATTCAGCAGCAATACCACATTCCAAATCTTGGGAACAAATATTGAACAAAATCTGATACTATTAAAATTGAAGGGTATGTTCAATTATTACAATAATTTATTAAGAATTAATATAAATCATATTCTTGGACATTATTTTTTGGGGGAGGAGAATCACCAAGACAGAAATTAAAGTGAAAATTTAAGCAATTTAAAAAGAATCTACTAATACACCAGATGTGTCCTATAGGCATAATATAGGACATATTGAAAGTGGTAATGAGTAGATAATACATAGAAGAAATGGTTCAAATTAAAAAAAGAAAGTAACGATTTCAGACAAAAATTATAAACAGAAGTAAATAGAAAAAAAAAGCATCTGGAAATCAAAAAGATTACAATATCTTATTCCAAAAGAAAAACAGAAAAATGCTTAAGTAAATAAATAGCAACAAGATATATGACTTGGACACTTTAGAAATAAATGAATATATGATTATGCACTGTGACTATGAAATATGTAAATAAACTTAATTGGAGAAAATAATAAAAAAGTCATGTAGAATGATGAAAAAAGGATTTTGAACTAAAATAACCAGGATTTTAACAGGGCAAGCTATATTTAAAAATAAATCCATATAATTTTTAAAGGATCCGTTCGAAATTACAAAATGTTATTGAAAAACTAAATTAAAAAATGAAACATAAATGCAGGAAATGAAAAATATTGAAAAATAAAAAAATATAATAGAAGAAATAATTAATTTAGTTAGGAAAAAAGAACATGAAACAATTGAAACAGATGGCTTTAATGGGAATTTTTATAAGACATACAGTAATTTACATTTATTCAATAACATGCTAGAAAACTGCTTCATTTCAACAGCCTTACATCTTTGATACATACAAATCCCTAATTCTGGCAAAGAGTCTGTGGATATAGAAGCATGTTTTCTAAAAAATCTGATAAATCCAGAGGCCAAAATCTTACTGGCAACTTTGCAAACTAAAAAAACCAAGAGACCAACCCTAGCTTTTTTATTTAAGGAGCCCATTCTCAGCCCCTTCCTCTATAAGAATGTAAATATGCCAGAAACCTACCTAGAAGATGTAAGAAGATACTTCTTAGGTTTTCCTCTCTTCCTTCCTGTTCTGAGGTTGTTTCTTTCCATTGAAGATTGATTTCCTTTCCACTGAAAAAAATGGAAAATATTTTTTTTAATTTAAATATCATAAAAATAGGGCAGAGAGGGGCAGCCTTTGTATCCTATACATCCAGCACTTTCTCCAAGATACTGGTGTCTTGTTCTCAACTGCACTACCCTCTTTACTTCTTCCAGCACCAAAGCTCCAATATCAAAGAGGATGGCATTGTTCATCTTTTCACAAAGGTCAGAGATGAGAACCAAAAACCAATTCTCACACTCCAAAGTTGGAGTTTTGTCCCTGAGAAATTGTAGGCTTCCGTGGAAGGGGAAAACTAAAGGATCCTACAGTCTCTGAAATTTTCTCTCAGAGACGCTTCAGCCTAAATAACATTGCAACCTATTACATAAAATCTGTACAGACAGATTGATCAAGCATGGACAGATTTAAGACTTCATTCCTCAAACCATAATGCTAATGGATGCTCAAAGACCCGTATTGAATGATGCTGAAAAGATCAATAAAAGTTGGAACAGCTTGAGTCATTAAACATAAAGATCAAGTGGATCAACAACCATCAAAATCTAGTAACTTATAACAAAGATCCATTGGTGATGAAATAAGCTAAAGCAGCATTGAAAGCACTGAGCACTGAATAGCATTCTCATTCAAATACTGCTGTCACCAGATGCAGCTGTTACAATGTTTAAAAGGTTTTGCCAGGAAATTTAGATGACAACATCATGGCCAACTCACTGGAAAAGAACAAATGTTCATACCAATACCAAAGAAAAGTGATTCAGCTGACTGTGGAAATTATCACACAAGCATCTTGATCCCACATGCAAGCAAGATTCTACTCGATTCAATAGATTCAGTGGAAACCAAAACCATACCTGGAACAAGAACTGTCTGAAGTACAAGTGAGCTTCAGGAAAAGGTGAGAAAACAGATACATCACTGAAGATATAGAAGAATACTAGGAGGATATTTGCACATATTAACTATAACAAGCCTTTTGACTACATGAGTCATGAAAAACTCTGGGCCACATTAAGAAGTATGGATATACCAGAATATCTGATAATCTTCATGACAATCTTTACTTTGGTCAAGGAACAGCTATCAGAACAGAACAAGGAGAAACAAAAGAGGATGGTTTAAAGTGTGCAAAGGTGGATAAAAAGGCTGCATATATTCTTCATACCCGTTCAACTAATCTGCATAATAATTAATCAAAGAAGTGGGTCTGATTGAGGTATGAAACTGCTGGAAGTATGAAAGCGGGTTGAAGATTCATCAACAAGCTTTACTATGCTGATAATATTACTGAAACTAAAGATGATTAGAAACGTTTCTTATCGGATTCAAGGAACATGCCTCAAAATATGCCTGCACCTTAATGAAGACAAAATTCTGGGTAAAAATCGATAATTTCACCCTTGACAGGGAATAAATAGAAAGAGTTGATAACTTTAATCTGCTTGGATCAGCAATCAGTGATCATATTACAAGCAACCTGGATCAACAATCAATAATGAAAATACCAGGAGCTAAAAAACAACAACAAACAAACAGTGAATTGCCCTTAGAAAACCAGCCATAAAGAATCAAGATAAGATTTTAAGTGCCAAGATGTTTCTTTGTGTACAAATAACTAGCCTGTTTAAAGCTTGGCATTTTCAATAACATGGATGTGAAAGTTGGACAGTTGTCACTCTATTCTTTGACTTTTATCACTAAAAGTTGCAGATCCATTAAGTTTTCTGCTATCAAAGTAGTGTTATCAGCACAGTGCTTATTACTGACATTCTTTTCTCCAATTTTAAAAATACAGGTAAGTCTTCAACTTACAATAGTTTGTTTGGTGACCTTTCAAAGTTACAGCACTGAAAAAAGTGGTTTATGACCAATTTTCACACTTACGATCACTGCTGCATCCCGATGTTCACATGATCAAAATTGAGATGCTTGGCAACTGACTCATACTTATGACGGTTGCAGTGTCCCACGGTCGTGTGATCACCTTTGATCTTCTGACAAGCAAAGTCAATAGGGAAGCCAGATTCACTTAACAACCATGTTGCTAACTTAAATAACTGCAGTGATTCATTTAACAACTGTGGCAGGGCAGGTCATAAAATGGGACAAAACTCACTTAACAAATGTCTCACTTAGCAACAGAAATTTTGAGATCAATTATGGTTGTAAGCCGCGGACTAGTTGTACTCTCATCTTCTTCCAGTCCAATTTCCCTTAATAAATATTCTGCATATAGGTTGAATAAATAAAGGAAGAGTATGCAGCCTTTTTATACTCCCTGCCAATCCAGAGCCAGTCTGTTTTGTTATGTTTATTTTATCTATCTATCTATCTATCTATCTATCTATCTATCTATCTATCTATCTATCTATCTATCTATCTATCTATCTATCTATCTATCTATCTATCTATCTATCTATCTATCTATCTATCTATCTTAATTGCCCATCTCCCTCAGATGGTGTACAATATAATAAAATTAACATTAAAATTAGAATTAAATTAAGATTAAAAGTAACATTATAAAATTTCAAAAGGTGAAAAATTCCAAGATGGGGGGTAGCAGTTGTTAATACAAGATCAAAAGGTGAAAAATTCCAAGATGGGGGGGTTTCTCATGAGGCCAGCCAGTCCCATGTTTGTGTGGGTCTCTGTGTCCCCCATGCAAGGCTGCACAACCATTTTGACCTCTTTTGCAGAAGGCCAAGAGACTGGGGGCTTTCCTCACCTCTAAGGGCAGGGTGTTCCACAATGCAGCACAACAGCAGAGAAGGTCTCTTCCTAGACCCCACCAGTCAAAATTCTTTGATTGATGGGGTCTGTAGCATGCCTTCCCTGCCTGGACAAGTGGGACAAGCTGATGGGCAAAGCCAGTTCTGTAAGTAGACTGGCCCTGTGCCATGCAGGTCTGTATTATTATTAGCCTATATCTCATTTCTGTCAGCACTTCATTTCATTATTCATGATCATGCTCTGACCATCACAAACCATTTCTTTTTCTTTTGTGTTTAGGTTCTTCATGATTTTTAAATATTATTTTGAAGGGTAGAAAATGATAGCAGAGCTTTGGGGAAAACCCTCCCTCCCTCCCTTTCCTTCTCCTCCTCCTCTTCCTCCTCCTCCTCCTCCCCCCTGATTTCTTAAAGAATCTTGGCTTCATGTCATCTCTATATTTTATAAGTAGTTGCTTCTAAGCCTCACATACACAATTACACAAAGCTACAAATGGTGAGGATAGTGATGTAATGGCTTAATTCTTTTTATGTAGCATGCTACTCACCACTGCACTAGTTATTCTTTATGTATGGCAAAGGGATTTTGAGGTCATATAATGAATAAATTATAATGTAAAACTGTAACTTGCTCTATTACATAGTCACATAAAGATAAAATAGGTTTGTGAAAAGAAGTGCCAGAGTGCTATCCCATACAATTTAGTCTACAGTATTCCAGTAGCAAACAGCATAGATTCCCCTAGCAGGTATATTCCGAATTTTAATCTCAGCTGTATTTCAACTCTTCATAGATTATAAATATCCCTTACTTTTTATAATTCTACAATGAAACATTCCATAAATTGTACCATCTCAAATTTAAGGATTGTTGGGAAACTAAAATTCTACTCACTATTTTCTGTTTAGAATCTGAAAGGGATGATGTTCAACCTTGGATAGTCCTTGTACGCTCCATCCACAGAGAATAAGAAGTTTAAATAAAGTTGAGGTCAGTTGAAGGCCAAATCATCACTTTATATCTCCTTTAAATAACTTATCAGAAAGGGGGGGGGGGAAGCCAGCTATTAACAAAGGAGCTGAAAAGAAACAAGTGGTGATAACAACCAGAAAAAAAATATTTGTTGATTGGTTTACTTGTGTTTTTACATTTATTTATAAGTCACCCAGATCAGAACCATGACCAAAAGTATAGCATCCTTTATTACTAGAAGGATCAATCATACTTTTCCAAGCCATTAGATTTTCTTAAAGTGAACAGATCCAGAGGAACGCAATCTTCAAAGGAAAAGGCAATGATTAAAAAGACGCGATTTCATGGTCCCTGTTGATGGCTATTTGTGAAAAAAAACACAGAGAGCCATCCTATGTGTTCTTACTGGGCAGACAAATATTACTGAGGATATCCAGGGCATGAATTATAAAGGGCTTTAAAAGGTGACAACTAGCATTTTGGATTGTAGCTGGGAATCAGCTGGTAACCAGAGCAGATCTTGAACCTGTGGTTTTATATGAGCATATCGAGGCATGCCTGTCAACCTGCTGCATTTTGAACTAGCTGTAGCTTCCAAATGTTCTTCAAAGGCAATATCAGGTAGAATATGTTGCAATAGCCTAAATGGGAGGGCACATGGGCATGAGTGACTATGAGTAAAACCTTATACTTCAGAAGGAGTCATAATTTCTTACAAAGGTTATCTTGGAGCTGTACAAAGGCTTTCTTGACCACAACTCCCATCTTCTCCTTGAATAGGAATTCTGAATATAGGAAGATCCCCAAGTTGCAAGTCAATTCTGTATAAGGAAGTGTAACCCCATCCAGAATGAAATTGAAATCTTTCTGGAATTAAATGCCTGAGAAACCCAGAGCTGCTCCATCTTGCAAAGAATAGGATTCAACCCAGTCTTCCCCATTTAACCTGAACAGCCTCCAATCACCTGTATATTGGACTGCTCACTTGGGAAAGAAAAGGACCTCTGAAAAATAGCTTCTGCCATCTGTACTCCTCAGGTATGTGCTAAAAAGAAATCGTGATTGATGGTCTCACAGGTTGCTGAGAGATCAAGCAATCCTGTGAGGTCTTATCAAAGATCATCCATAAGTGCACCCAATCCCATCTGCATATTATGTCTGAAGTTGAGACTTGACTGATTTAGACAATCTACTTCTCTGGCAGCTACAGATCCACTATTTGGTTGTAAAAGAATTGTTCAAAACACTCTCTAGGTAGCCTCCTAACATACCCTGAAATAAAAATTCTCAGCATTAACAGGAGAACATTCTTTCAGTTAAGGTTTGTTCTTTAAGGCATTTTAAGTTAATTCATAAAAAAGGTAGAGAATTAGGACAGAGAAAGGTCTTCCTTAGAACTGTATGGAAGACTCCTCTGATTTTGTCCATCCCCAAACATTGAAAAACCAAAAAAACCTTTGGTCACTGATTCTCGAGCCAAAAGCAGCAACCTGAAATCATGCAATGGCCAGCTCAACTACTACATCTTCTTCTAGTACAAATCCTATGGAGAGAAATCAGGGGAGAGAAAACCGCATATGTACACAAAATAATGAAAAGAACTGCAATCTTGCAGAGACAGCTCTTCTTTGGCAGAAAGATTATTTGAATGATAAATTCAGTTGCCAGAACATCTGGGGGAAAAATTCAAGGATTCTCAGTTCTTGCAGGGAGAAATTCTTCCTCAGATTTCTGGCATATCTTTTGAAGACTATCCACAAGACACCAGAAATATGATTGCTTAGGGGATACCTAGACATCAGAAAGTTACTAATCTCAAGACTAGCTTTAAGTGAAAAAGTCATACAGTCCACGCAGCCTGGATTCTAACCAAAATGGGAATCCTGAAAAGAAATTTAACATAGGACTGGCCATAGGGGTGGGTGGTTTTTTTTTTTTGCCATTTATATATTTGGTTTGGAATTTTTTAAAAAGTCTAATGCTTTGAGGGCTTTAAAATAAAATTAAAATATTAGGAAAAGTGGTTTATACTTTACCTCATAGAAGTAGTGTCTGGAGGTAGGGTTTAAAAAAACAACAATGGTGGGTGCAATTAAAAGCTCACCTCTTTTTATGTGCACATAGGACATACTAAAAATGAGTGAAGCTTTGATCATGCAGTTGCACCAACCATCTTGATTTTTATGATTGCCTTAAAGAAATCCCTGCCTCACAGCTAACCAACCTATTTTGCATAACTGAATGGGAATCACAAGATGGCCATCAATAGCTATGACTTGCCATTGGGCATTCTATACAGCTAGCTTTAAGGAAAAAATTACCCATGGATTTATAGATACATTTAAATGAATGAATCTCTGACTTTGAAAGAACAATAATAAATATTAGTCATGATTCCAGTTTCATATTTGTATGATTAGTCTTCCATATCTCCAGTCTTGTTGAAAAGGAAAAATTGACCTGAAAAAAAAATGTTTACATAAGTGTTCTATGATTTCTGTTGCCATTTTGACAGATAGATTGGAAGAACATCAGTAGAGTTTGCAATTTTTAAATTAAATTGTGTTTGGAAGGTTGGCATTATCAGTCTTACAGTAAATATAACACACCCAGAGGAAAACTCGTTTTCCTAATTTATATTAGGATGTGTTTTTTGTAATCTTTGTCTTATTATATGCAGTTTGGGTTTTATATATATATATATATATATATATATATAATTGGGCAGGTGTGGATCTAGGTCTTTTTATCAAATAACATATTATATCATTCTGTCTGAAAAAGAAAATATTTCCCAAAGTATATAACACAAAAAGTTCTTCTGCAGCAGAGAGAGAGAAAAAAAAGCAAAGTAACTCTACTCAGTCAACCACACAAAACAACAATCCATTAATACCAGGTTGATCCATTTAAAAAAAATAAAATGTTGCAATAGTCAACTCAACTATGTATAAAAACAATTCTTGCTGCATCTTAATATATTTCAATGGAAACAATTAAAGATGTTATTAAGCAATATGTTTTTAAGGTAAGCGCCAAAGAAACGTATTTAAGATCAGATTTTCACAAAGTAAGGGCGGCCCCTGAGGCAGTTTAGAATCTCTTCCAGACTGTTTTCATTATCTATGTACTTTTCCTCTATTTTTGGCTGAAATATCTTATGTTCACCCATTTTTTAAAAAGGATCACACACACCCCAACATTGAATATTGAAAGCAAAATGGGAGCCTGGGGAAGAGAATGTCTTGATTGCTGTATTTATCCAGGCCCCTTTTTTCTCTCAATTCCGCAGTCTCTTTTTTTCTCTTTCATCTTATTATAGTTTTATGGTGCATCAGAGATTCCCTCAACCGACAAATGGCTGAGATGGATGTAGATGACTCCAGCAAACACCACCGAAGAGAAAAAGTACTCAACTCTGCTACAGCAAGCAGTTACACCATAACTTTTAAGTCAATATTATCTAAATCTTTGAGAATGGATTGGAGGTCCTGAGAAGGAGGTAAATGTACCCCTTTATCATGCTTCTATTTTTGGCATTCCTCAATGTCAATTGTTATTTAATAACCTGGTAGTGCTAATACCTTCCCCAACAATTAACCTTCTCAAATCATCTTTCTTCTATATTTTTAATGGATGCATTTTTTAAATCTTCTGGAAGGAGCTGTTTTATGTCCAAACAGACAGCCTTCCGGTATGTCCTATACCACCCTAGCAAAAGATTAGACTTAGGGTTATAGTTAGGGATGTGGGGTATTTCCATCCTGTGAAACCAAGGGAAGAGAAAAGAAAGAGGAAAATGAATATTTGTTCAAATGAAACAGATAAATATTGTCCTCTTCACAGTCTTTGTGCCTGTCAATCTCTCTGCCACTCCTTCTTCTACAATCCCATTCAATTGCTCAGTAAAGTGAATATCTGCACAGATGGTAAAGCAAAAGAAAATCTGTACATCATAAAGTCTAACACCAAAATTGTGACTTATGCATTCTGTCAGATATTGGGGCACATGTCTATAAAGATGGTTTTGCATCATGATGTCACCAGACATGTGCCATTGTTTTTACATAATCTTAGCTTACTGTCAACATTTACCGGAAAAATCCTTTCTGATTTTACTGTAGCTATGTACCAGAGATAGTATAGTTATCTAATTTTTTTCTATACCTTAGATTTCCTGAAGCTTAAATTATGATATAGAATTAACTTTTCTTAATCATTTTTTTTCTTCCATATTAACCATTTTCTCTGGAATTGGCATAATTCATTCAGTGATTAAAAAAATCCCGCCAGTGCTTTATCTTTTTTAAAATGCTACAAAAGTCAATATTTTTCCCCTTTTAAACAGCTACAAAAGATCTAGCCCCCCCCCCCATTTTAAACACAATTATAGTGCTGTTATTGTGTGGACTAGCAAAGTATCACTGAGGCTTCTCCCCACCCCCTGGCCCTTTAATTAGCAATTTCCTGGTACAGTAGCTCTCAACCACAACTGGATCTTTAATTAGCTGTTTCCTCTTTGTAATCAGAACAGAAACCTTCCATAAACTGAAAGCTGCAATTCAACCCTGCTTGGATTTCCCAAGCAATGTCTCTTTCAGTAGAGACATTGCTGTATTTCCAGGATTGCATAGGTCAGGGGTGTCAAACTGCCGGCCCACAGGCCGGATGCATCATAGCAAAACCACGCCCACCCCATTGCTGGCAATGGCAAAAAAGTTGCAATACGTCGCAACACGTCACATGACGTTGCGAGTTTGACACCCCTGGCATAGGTCATTGAAAGTAAACAACATATTTACTGGTTTGAAATTAATCAGTCACTAATGAGCAATTTTAAGTGGTTGATAAAAAATATTTCCAAAACTGATGAATGAATGAATAAAATGAATGAATGAATGAATGAATAAAAAATCAGTGTTTATATTATTAAATTTCATATCAATGCCTATCATTACATCATGCAATTCAATAATTTAAATTATTCCCTCAGTACCATGATTTATTTATAGAAAGTTGAAATTGTTTGTCTTTTTGCCAATTTCTTAAAGACCTCAAGATCCTTAGTTTCTACTTTTAAGGTAGGCAGTTCGTTCTGTAGTCATTCCTAAGGTTTCTATATCTGGTTGTTACAATTACTTTATGTTAACAATTTACAGCTGCACTATTTATTGACTTTATACATCATAATTCTTCCATGGAATTCAAGGTGCAGAGATGGGTTTCTCATCTAGTGTTCCCCACCACCACCCAGACACAGACAAGATCGACACAAAGCTGCTTTGCTTCAACATGGTTGTAAGGTGCCTTTAAATATGTGCTAAGATTCTTTATCTTTTTCCCTTGTTCCTATGAGGAGAAGGTGTGGATAGGAATTAATATGAAATATACTTGTTAGAACTCCTGGTATGCCAAGTAGAATAACTTGGAGGATTGTGTTTCCTAACAGCTTAATCTTTTTTACTATCACTTAGAATGGAAATGAGACTGAGAAGGTGTGATTGTTGGATTTCCCCACTAGATGCCTTAGGAGTTGCTTCCCATCCTGGTGTTCTAAGATGTCCCTGGATGTAGATTTTGTCAAGTAGCCTGGGTCATTCTTTGGGTGAGAGACAGAACTGAGCTTCAGATATCTCAGTTTTGTTAAGATCTCTCTATCTCTCATGGGGGAACCAGGTATATAATGGATATAGGATGGTGACAGTCTGTTGAGTGGGTGGTTGAAGGGCTGATTAAGCTCAAAGGGCTGGCTCTGTTGAAAGTTCCTATGTCAGATAGTTTGGGATTTACCATGAGTGGAAGGAAATACTGGCTGGAAGGAGGAGGGCCCAGGGAGGTATGGCAAGAGACTGAGAGCAGACCATACTTAGGAAAGGCGATTTTGGTATCTTCATGAAATCCCTCTTTCCAGTTCTCTATTCTCACATGAGAAACCAGAATTCTAGCTCCCTGGAACTCAAGAGCTCTGGTTGCTGCTATGAAATGCCACATCTTTCTAAAATAAGATCTCTCTTCATCCATAAGTTAATAATGGATGAGAAGGCAGACTTAGCTTTCATTACTGGCTGGAAGGAGCTTCCAAGAAGGAAGAGTAGACAGCTTCCAAGAAGGAAGAGTAGACAGTTCAGCTTTTGGAAGTCTGCCTATGCAGGTTTCAGGTTTGGCACCAGACCAGTCTTTGGGCAAGCGAGGGTGGAGTTGTCTTTGGGATCTGCAAGAGTCTGTTGGAATCAATAGTTATTACTTTGCAAACAATCAGATGTGAGAATTTGTTCTGGGCCACTGAGTGAGGAGGTGTTTCTATTCCTCTAAAAGAAGCCATAATGTGTCTCCTGCTCAAGGAGCTTCCTCTCAGTTGGAAATTTTAAACAACTTTATTTCTTTCTCCAAGGCTTGGTTAAGAGAGCTTTGGACAATTATATCATGTGTGTGAGTCACAACTTTCCCTGACCAGGAAGCCGGGCTCTCACTCATTCATGACACTAGATACCTCTTGTTTGAATTATTATAATATATTATACATGGGGTTGCCATTGCAGAACTTCTGGAAGCTACAGTTGATACAGAAAGTGATAGCATGGGCAATGATGGAATATTCCAAAATGTCCAATCAGATTCCTAATGCTGATTGTTATTTTTAAGGCCTTATTTAGCTCCAGTTCTGTCCATCAGAGGGAACATTTTTCCTATATATATCTGCTCACCCAAAGGGCCAATTCTGTTTGGGTTCCATCCTTACAGAATCGTTAGGGCCTCATAAGAAGGCATTCTCAATAGTCATCCCTACTGTTTGGAATTATCTCCCATTATCTTTAGCCTACTGAAAAACTTTGAAGATCTACCTGTTTCATCTGTAATTTGAAAGCAAAGGCTGCAGGTATACATATTTGCATTTCTTGGTGTGTTTTTTTCTTAGAGTACAGCCATTTATATGTATCTGGAGTTTTCTGAGCTATTTTATATTACTACTGCCCAGAGCCCATGGGAATGGGTGACCTGCAAACAAAATAAAAAAATAACTAAAGGCAGAAATAGATAAATAGCAAACAAATTACAAATACAAAATTTATTCACCAGTTTTTCCTCTGTATTAACCTGATTTGACAAAAACAGTAATTAAAACATGTACAGAATGATTAAAAGAAGAGAAATCTGACTTCTCCAAGACTACAGGTAAGATATTTAAAACTGAAGGTTGCCAAGCCTAAATGTTAGGTAGGAATCTGAAACTGGGAATTGAAGATCAAATGAGTTTATCCAACTCATTTGTTGTCTCCAGTCTACTGTTAGAAATGCCTATGTGAAATGGAATGTGTGAATAACAAGGAAAACCCATTAAGATGCGTTACTGTAATGTCTGTGACATCATCCTAAGCCAATAGGAAGGCTGAAATGGTACTAAAGAGTTCTGGAATCTTTTCTTAAAGTTAACTTCTCCACTGCTTTTTAATGCTTACTGTATTTACTGAAAGAAAAACTAGATTTCCCCCCCCCCCGAAATGGACATTTTTAAACATAATTTTCGTAATAAGATAAAGATGAAATAATATAAAGTAAGATTAAAGAAAAAAGAAAGAATAATGTGTAGCGAAAAAGAAAGAAATACAAAAAGAATAAAAAGAAAAGATATATAAAGAAGTGACTCCTCTTTTTTCCTTCATTAAAATTACATCACAATTCTCTTCTTTCTTTCTTTACTTACTTACTTACTTATTAAACTTATATGCCACCCATCTCACCTAGAGATGACTCCAATTCTTTTTAATCAGCAAACCCATAAATCACTATTTTTTTCCTGATTTTTCAGCAAAAAGTCCATAGAAAGTTTCCAGTCTTTAATAAAAGTACTTATCCTTAATCAAACAGCTCAATTTTGCCATTTTTGCAAATGCCATCATCTTTACTATTCATTTCTCTGTTGTAGGTATTTCAGTGGTCTTACTGCAGTTACCATATGCAAAAGAAAATGGATAGTTCATTTAGTATAAACAGATAAGCTGTTTTCATCCTTTATTTATATAGTTTTGTGGTGGGAGGGGGCAAGCAATGATTTGCTTAACAATCATGGCCAAACAGTTCATGAAACTGGAAGCAACTCATTTAATAACCGTCTTGCTTAGCAATGGAAATTTTGATCGCGATTGTGGTCACGATAAATTAAGAGCTACCTGTATTTTCACCTTGTGCTTAGTGTTCTGATTTTACTGGCCAGTTTGCTTAACCATTGCAAAATCATCCAACCCCCTAACCTCTGAAAATTCTTTGCATTAAAACCATAATCAAGAAAGTTATGTTGAGTCAGACCCACACAAATGGTAGTCCATCAAGCTGCAGAAACCAGTTAGGATCAGAATGTCCATTAACACTAAAGAAAGGAAGTAGAGGGTTTGGTGAACTGGTGTAACAAAAACAGCCTCATTTAAAACATTTAAACATAAAGAGATCGTTGTTGATTGCAGAAAAGGCAGACACAGCCATACACCTCTGTGTATGAATGATTCACCTGGGGAGGTGGTTAGCAGCATCAAGTTTCTGGGTGTGCAGCTAACGAGTAGACTAGCTTGGTCGCTCAACAGTGAGACACTGGTGAAGCGGGCACAGCAGTGCCTGCATTTTCTGCATCGCATGAGAAAAGTACATTTTCCTTTCCCTGTCCTTACCACTTTCTATAGAGGGATGATCGAGAGCATCTTGTCATATTGCATTACTGTCTGGTTTGGAGGCATTACTGCTTCAGACAGGAAGGCAGTGCAGAGTGTGGTGAGGATGGCAGAAAAGATTATGGGTAGTTAACTTCCTTCTGTCCAGGACATAGCGTATGAGTGATGCTTGAGCAAGGTCTGCAGGATTGTCTGGGATGCTACACATCCTCTTCATGATCTGTTTTCCTTGTTACCTTCTGGGAGGAGGGTTTGTGGTATCCGAAGCAGAACATCCAGATTCAGTCAAAGTTTTGTTCCATATAGCATCAACCTTATGAACTTTCAAGTTTCCTCTTTCCATGTATGGCTATGAGTAGATATATACTTTCTTTTGAGAGCAGGCCACAGAATTTCATTTTTAATGTGGGCCAGTGTGCTCACAGTAAAAAATGACAATAAAGGTTATCTTTTATCCTATCTGAAGACACTTTGAGCATTTCACTTAATTTATAATCCCATGTTACAAGACAGGACTTGATATCAGCCTATGGAAGACATATAATTAAAAATAGAAACAAGAAATAATTTTCTATTTTGGATTCTATTTCAATTATATCACAAGCGTTCTTCATTTCCTAATCCTGTCCTTGAAGCAGTTCACTTGAGGCTGTCTCCTCTGTCTACAAACTCTCCAGGGAGAGAAGCCACAGTTTGGTGCTGAAATGTTGGATTCTAACTTTTCAGTCTAACATTAGCTTTTTGGCATATGACAGAGTTTTACATTTTTAATGATGCAGTGTTACATCAAGTAGTACATTTTCCCCAACCTTGTTGTTTCCTATTTTATTAAATAGCTCCATCTTTTCTTTCTTATTTACCCCCCAGTTAATGCAAAAATAATGGCATATGGCATAGGCTCTTTCCTACCCAATAGACAACAGGTTCCCAATGTATGTTGGAAGTTGGTCATAAAAGATTTTCTTTATGAAATGGAGTTCTTGTTCTATATTTAAAAACCTCTAGTATTCTGGCTGGAATGTCATTATTTAGCAATCACTTGTTTTCTGCTTTCCAATGTAATTGCCACTGTCACTCCATTCCTGGGCACCTTGCCTCGCTTCCAGCCATGCTGTAACATGCTTAGCCTTTTTGAAATATTAGTTTGATGAAACTGTGTACAAAATATGATGATCTTAATAGGCTTTTCCTTAAGATTCATAAAATAGGCCTCCCTCAAATGCCATAAAAAGTGTAGGACTTCAACAGGTCCTGCCACGTTTTGCTACTAGTTTTCACCAACTGAAGAAGATGCTATTCTCCGGTACTATTTTATACAAGGTTTAGATTCCATCCATTGTATTTTTTTCATGCATTTTTCTACTCTTATAGTTAGTCACCCAGAGAACTGTCATTACTGGGCAACACATAAGTATAGATAGTAAGGGATAATATGGGGAGCTGACTTTGAAGATTGCCCCAAAACTGCAATTAGTTTGAACTTTGTTGGCTCTCTATTTCAAGGGGTCCTTGAGCATGAAAATCTTTGGGGGTGGGGGTGGGTGGGAGGTAGTTCTTTGAATTGATACTCAGTGTCAATCCTTAAACTAAACTATAGCTGGAAGGCTACAAACTGAGTCTGATTGCTGGAAAGACATGTCTCTGGAGCTCCATTTGTGTTTAGCCCTTGAATGTGCTTATGCTTAAGATCCTACTTGATTTGAAAAACAGTCTCTCAAATAGTATTTTGGCCCGAGTCCAAAGTCAGGAAAAGTCCAAGCTAGAAAACCAAAGGAATTTGCTTATAGGCACTACTACATACCAATGACACCTGTGCTTTAGCTAAAAAAAAAGGGGGGGTGTCAAGAAGTACTCTGAAGCTATTCTAGGAAATAAGTGCAGTCCTATCTTGTACACCCAGTTCCTGGACATGAGAACTATATATTTTAACTGGTTAACCACACTGCACTGCCTTGTCAGAATTCAACCTCAATTCATTTGCCCTTAATCCAGACTCTAAATCACTACCGGCACAGTCTTATCTGATTCAGATGTCATGAAGTATAACTTCAAGATCAGCACATACTGTAATCATCATGCTTATATCTGTATTCATCAGCCAGATAATCTTCAAAGGGGTTGGATTTTAACATGCTCTTTTCAAGCTAAGATGGTCAAATCATAGCTGGAAGAAATTAACTAGGGAAGACTGCTTTCTGATTTCATGTTTATAGTGTATTGTATTGTTTTGTTGTAATAATCTTGAATGGAGGAAATTCAGTGACATCTGAAAAGGAAAGTTTTGGTATTAGCAGCTCTTTGAAGGGCAGTCAACAGGTTGACTCATAACTTTTAAGAATGCAATCCTATATTCCCTCATATAGAACAGGTTTCATTGAACTCTGAGGATGGACAACATCAGTGGCTTTTCTACCTGAAGGTACAGTCTTGTGATAAAACCAGAAATGGTTTTCCCTCAAGTAAAACAGACACAAAAATAGCCTTCAAACAAATTGAGAAGTTAGAAGAAAACCATGAGCAGGACGGGAGGGGTACACTCAAGAGGCTGAGGTCAGTTCTTCCTTTCTAAAACAATAGAAATGACAAACGCATTCCAGAATTGTTCTCCCACTACAGCAAACAAAGGTGCTTGGCGGCCCATCAGATCATATGCCAGGATAAATCCGGCTTGGAGGGCCTAGAGTTGTGGCAGGAAACAGTGAAGGTTTCACTGAGAGCACCGCACACTAAGGCTGATAAAAATAGAGAGGCATTTTCCCTATAAACTAGAGTATCCCCAGTGAATAACCATAGTAGGCATGTCAATGGTGTTTGCTGCTATTCTTTAAACTTCCTCTCTTTAAAAATTTCTTTAAGGATATTGTTTGTCCCTTGTCTGCCCTTAGTATAATCATAACACTACTTTCTGAGAATTTGGCTTTCTCATTAGTTTACCCTAAACACTGGCATGCTGTTAGGTTTGTAAGTCATTTCCAGTGGTAAATAATTCCCTAGGTACCACTCTCAACTGCTGCATTTTGCAATCCATGCACAGCGAACTAGAATGTACATAAAGGATACCCCTCCAGTTAGGAAACAAAAGGTGGGAAGTATACACACAAGTGAAGCAGGAGCATAGGGAGGGGGGAAGATAATTTTAAAGATCTGAGAAGCAATACATTTAAAAATTTACCACATATTGATACTGGAATAGAATAGAATAGAATAGAATAGAATAGAATAGAATAGAATAGAATAGAATAGAATAGAATAGAATAGAATAGAATAGAATAGAATAGAATAGAATAGAATAGAATAGAATAGAATAGAATAGAATAGAATAGAATAGAATAGAATAGAATAGAATAGAATAGAATAGAATAGAATAGAGCTGGAAGGGACCTTGGAGGTCTTCTAGTCCAGCCCCCTGTTCAAGCAGGAGAACCTATATCATTTCAGACAGGTGGCTGTCCAGTCTCTTCTTAAAAACCTCCAGTGATGAAGCGCCCACAATTTCTGAAGGCAAGCTGTTCCACTGGTTAATTGTTTGCACTGTTAGTAAGTTTCTCCTTAATTCCAGGTTACTTCTCTCTTTGAGAGAACAACCATTGTTTCTTGTCCTGCCCTCTGGTGCTTTGGAGAATTCGACCCCCTCTTCTTTGTGGCAGTCCCTCAAATATTGAAATATTGCTGTCATGTCACCCCTAGTTCTTCTTTTCTCTAGACTAGCCAAACCCAAATCCTGCAACCGTTCTTTATAAGTTTTAGTCTCCAGGCCTTTGATCATCTTAGTTGCTCTTCTCTGAACTTTTTCCAAAGTCTCAACAACTTTTTTGTAGTATGGTGATCAAAATTGGTTGCAGTATTCCAGGTGTGGTCTTACTAGGGTTTTATAAAGCTCTTAATGATCTGTAGTAATGAGGTGGTGGGGTTGGTATCAAGCTTCAGAAGGTATTTCTATATGGGGTAACCCTTTCTATTTCAACCAGAGGTAGGAAAACCTGCTTTGAGTTTCTTAAATGTAAATGGGTTAAGGTAATGCAGAGGAAAGGGAAAAGAAGGTATTATGACCAAATCCTAGATAGCCTGTACATTCTATATCACTCAGTAAGAACATGCACATTCTACTCTTGACTGACATAATTGAGAATGAAAATTAGTGGAATGGTTGTTAGAATTTCCAGCCTTCTATGGATACAATGGGAAGAGGGGGGGGGAATTAAAGACTAAAGGCGGATTGCTAGTAGATCTACACCAAACCATTCTGATGACCAAATGATTGACCCCAGTGCAATAATGGTGTCAGACAAATGTTGTCATTATGTACTTTGTGTGCCAGCATCTAAAACAAGGAACTAAGTGGTGGATTTTGTGTGATGGCATGATGACACAAATACGCTGTCACTGGTCCTTATGAACACCATTAAAAGCTGGCAATGCAGTGGCTATGTGCTACAATGAGCCCATGGACAATGGTATTCCCAGGTTCTTTGTCCCACAGGGCTATTTCTCAAGGCTGACTTAGAGTTGCCTGCCCGAAGCTGTCCCATATGCTGCAAAGGGGTAAGAGGGGTTGCATGGGTAAGAGGAGGTTGCAAAGGGTTGCAGATGGGCTGGCACAAACAACTCCCAAATCCCAACTGTGCATTTTGCAGAGGTACACACCCTGTGTGTTTATTGGTGCCAACTTCCTGCTAGGAGGCAAGGGAAGACAAGGCATGTTCAGGTGGAAAACATCAAGTGCTGATGTATAAAAAGAACGTCCTCGCAACCATCCCCAAATGATAGCTACATACATTCCATGCAGTGCAGTGCAGTGCAGTACACCTCTACTCCAGCCTTGCTACAACTCTGCACAAATTGTGATAGAACCCATCCGGAAGAATGATGAAGATAGAGGGGAAGAAAATGAGGAGCCTAAACTGTGGACTTTCTTACAAACTGGTGCTTTGTGTCTGCTCAGGCCCCCGTGATAGCTATTTTGTGAATAGGGAATCAGCTTGCGGGCGGATCTCACAACATTCACTCAAAATATCTTTGAACTAAAGAAGTCAGAATATATTTTTAAGAGTTAAGCAAGTGAAAGTCAAATGAGCCCTACCACTCTTTAACCAATGGTAATATATCACCTGCCAGTAAACAGCTTATAAGGGCCTTGAAGGTATATTTGATCCTAGAACCTAAAAAAAATCAAGGCTACACTGCCTCTGGTCTGAAGGTTCCAGTTCTTTCCTGTAGTACCATCAGCAGCAATTCATTGTAAATGAAAAGAAGTCATCAGGTCAATATCCCACACTATTGTGATAGAATTTTTAGTTTAGCTGTATAGAAAATAACCCGTAGTTGGCCGCTTTTTCCCAGGAGTCACTTTCAAAGCTGCTCTCCATTATTTTGTTTCAAATTTTAAGCACCATGATTTTATTTCAAGGTATGTGAAATATTTATATTATGCCTTTTGTAAGCTTCAAGGCAGCACTCAGTAACTGAAATGTTATAAATATGAACATGATAATACCCCAAACTTTTGTCCCAGTGGACATTTATCTCTTCAGAACAGTTTCCCATAGCTTTTAAAGTTGTCTTACAATATCTAAATCTAGTACTTCCATACAGTCAAAAGCATTACACTTTTGCAGTGCTTCTCTTTTTCTCGAACCTCTGTGCAGAACTAATAATATTTCTTTAAAAAGCAATCTTGAAGACTCTGTTTTGTACAATCCTAATCCACTACCTCAACTTGAATTTGAAAACTCTTTACAGGACTTTTCAATATCATACTTATTGACTGGCACCATAGCATATCCATTCATGTCCTACTTTAAGGATCGAAATCTATGTTGGGTCACAAAATCATTTAACCTGTTTTTCTTTGGAATCAGGTAAAGCAGACTGTATTTAACTAAGAGAAGCATCCCTATAATCTCTTGGAGAGAAAGAACCCTTCTAGGAGCAATAAAAAACTTTGGTCCTTCAGTTGTTTGCTAGAACTTGAAAAAGTAATAAACACAAGCATGCATATATACTTGTGTCAGACAGTCTAAACTGGGACAAGGTAAGAATGAAAGGCAGGAGTTTGGATTAAGACGAATATCAATTGTTTGAATTCGATCCAGTTACAGGATTTCTGTATAACTGACCCACAAGATGAAATGCCAAGTTGCAGGATCTGTCTAGGTCAAAAAAGAGCCTATGAACCTCCAGAAATTGTTAGTGTTCACTCCTTGACCAATAGCTAGGGTTGATGGAAGCTAGAATTCAACAGAGTTTAGAAGGGCACAACTTTCCCATGTCTAATAAAGTTTAGCCCTGGGCTGACTCATCTGATCTATTAGATCAGGGGTGTCAAACTCGCCACATCATGTGACGTGTCATGACATAGCGTGACTTTTTCCCCGTTGCCGGAGCTGGGGTGGGCACAGCTTCCGTGTGATGCATCCGGCCCATGGGCCCGCAGTTTGATACCACTGTATTAGATCCCCTTAGAGCATTTTTTTATTCCAATCAAGCTTTACCTAAGTAACTCAATCTTCCTAGTGCTAGATTTGATTTTTATTCTGATCTCCTGATGTACCTCTTTGGCTGTTAATTTTCAGGCCCCACCTCAACACACTACGTTTCTCAACTGCTCAACTGCCGGCCTACCCTTGAGATGACAGATAATTATTATAACGTGAAATTGGTGATCTTTGTTGCTGTTCTTGTTTATCCTAACTCTATTTCCTCTGCTTCAAGACTCTGCTGTCATCTGACTTCCATTGAAAGTATTGATAATGCTCTTACATGTCTATTGATATTTTTTTTTAAAAAATCAGAAATCAACATACATGACAATATTTTTATTTATTTATATCCAACCTTTATTTATAACTCAAGGTGGCAAACACCTTCCTCCTCCTATTTTCCTCAGAACAACAACCCTGAGATGCTTGGGCTGAGAGAGAGTAACTGGACCAAAATCATCCAGCTGGCTTTCATGGCTAAGGTGGGACTTGAACTCATAGTCTCTTACTTTCTAGCCTGGGGCCTCAACCACTAGACCAAACTGGCTTTCAGGGGAATGAAGGATGAAACACCTAATTGAACAAAGGCTTGTGTTACAATTATTTTTCAGGTCATTAAAAAAAATCATTTTAAAAGACTGGCGTACACCTCAGGGGTCATTACCACTGGGCCTAATGAGGGATTTTGCACTCTGTTTGTAAGCAAGAGGCAGCAACAATGCAAGAGATGTGACTGAATAATGTAAAAAAGAGCAGAGCCTGGGAAGAAAGGAACTGCTCTAGTAGGTAAGAGAGTAGCTGTGTACCTATTTAACAGGAATCAATAGGACTGCCAGATCTGGACCACAAAACTCCAGATAAATCCCCAGATGGAAGCAAACAGGAATCAACCTCTAATTCTTTGCTACTGACTCATAATCAATAATATATGCCAAAGACAAAATGACAGGTAGCTCGATCAATCAAAAATCACCTTTGCCATTGTCTAACCAATGAAAGCAACAGGGATCGGGAGGTGGGGGGGATGAGCAGAAACAGTATTTGATTGTTCTTCTTACTCTGAAGAAAAATAGGAAATTAAGACAGCCACAGTCTTCCCTGATGACACATTCCTTAAGTTCATAAGGCAAGCCTAGAAAGGATAAAAGGGGGGGGGGGAATGATACCATACAAAAAAAATGTGAAAAAAAAAACATTGATCTTCAACAAAAGTTAGAAAATAAATAGCTGTGGGTCAAGGGTGATGCTTAACTGTCTAGTCCAGAAGGTATTTTTTTTCTTGGTCCCCTCAATCCTGCCTTCATGCTATTAAACACCACAGGAAACGTGGCTTTGCAGTGACTTGGGAACAATCTAGATCGAAGAGTTTCATTTACAATTAAAAGACAAAGTTGCAAACTAGAGAATAAGATCTTCTGTGATTTAATAATATGTGTATGGCCTTCATCATGTTGCTCAACCCTCCCTCTGAGTATCCCAGGAATCAGGCTTCTTTTTTTTCCTCTGAACCATTAGGGCTAATCACAAATCAGGCTCTGTGCTTTTCTTGCTAATTTAAAAACCAAACCAAACAAAATACTTAACAAAAGGAAGAGGTTGGAAAGAACACAAGTTTAGCTCAGAAGGCTCCTCTGACTGATGCTACTGCCAAATTCCCCCTGTAGTGTCTCTTCTACAGCACTCACCTGTATGGAATACAACCAGCTGTGTTAACACTTCAGCACAACACTTCAGAGGAAGTGGGGCTTGTTCAGGCTTTGTGTCAGTGACCTAATAACTGGTCCGCTTTTGTACTGCAACTGGGAGGTGAAATATTTCCCCACACTCCTTCAGTGGAGTGCCAAGAAACTGAATGCCAACATTTTTGTCTGCTTACCATTAGACAAGAGCTTGGAATTTAGGACGAGCCCACAAGCAGGACACAGACCGGCTGAATCACACGGTGACAAATGCAGCATCCAAAGAGTGGGCAGACAGGAGAAGCGGAAGAAGATGCAAGCACAGTTGGACAAAGGGAATGGCTGAGACAGATGCATTGGCTCATAGGAGATAGGCTATTGGGATTTCTCCAATTTATTAGCATTATATAATCTGATTTATAGACTGGGTGTGTGCAAAATACTTTTCTATCCTTGGAACAAATATTAATACTGAAATGAGTGCAGCCTGTGTTCTTTTCACCCCTGCCTTTCCAACACAGCAAAGAGTGTGAGCAAATGTTGTGTAGTATTATGCAAGTAGCTAGGAAGTTGGGGTACTTCGTGGCAAGTTTGAGTACTTCTACAATTACAGAACCATATAGCAAAAGCTGCTGAGTGTTTCTGGACAGAGGGCTGCTAGCATTATCAGTCAAAAGGCATGGCTATTTTGTCTTTCTCAGATAGAAGAAGCAGTGGGAAAGCACTGGATAATTATAAATGATGGATATTTCCTGTAGATGTCTCAAAAAAAAATAATTCCACAAATGAGGCAAGACAATTGCTCAATAACAGCCTCACCTGGAAGCCTTTCAGACTTGAATACACCGAAGCCAAAAACCAAGAGTCTTTCCCAAGTAACATTAAGGAGTTTGTAAGAGGCCAGCAAGGGTAGCGATGGGCCAAGAAGCTTATAACAGACTATTTGACCAGCAAATATGCCAGACTGGTCACAAGCTGCAAATCTTATGCAATATGAAGAAACCACTACTGTACATTTGAGGAAACCACTACTGTACATATCTACATGAAACTATGTAAGATCATTGATGGATTGGAGTGTGGTATGATAAGATACTCCGCTTTACCTCTCTACCTGGGTTGTACTAGACAAGTTGTTGAAGTCCTGTTGTTTGGAGATTGTAAAGGTCTCAGCTGGAGAAAACCAATTAAAACTTATCTTAGCAAAATGAGTTATTTGTTTATTGGGATGTTTGGTAGCTCCAGAGATCTTTCTTCAGGACTTTTCTAAACCGGTGTTGGCCTCTGCGATGGCCTCCCATTAGACATTAGATTAACTCTCACTTTAACTACGGTATCTTTTAGAAGGAGTTAAAGATAAAACTCTTCAGACCTCATGTCAGTTTTTATACATTGTTTTTTGTTGTTTTTTGTTCTTGTTGTTTTTAGATTTTCTGCTTTGTATTTTATGGGGAGGCTTTTTGGATCTTACTGGACTATGGATACTTTATTGTTTGCATTTCTGTGAAATTGCTAAACATTTTGAGGGGCTGCAATGGGGTATTAATGTAATAAATAATCATATACTTTCAAAATAATTAATGCTTTAATAGATAAAAGGCCAATATTATATTTGAGAACCTGATGCAGGATCAGCTGTTGGGCCGATCTGTTTTTATTAGGTATCTGGTTGCATATTTCTAAATACATTTAGAATAATTGTCATTATTGTTATTATTACTATTACTATTGCTTTGCATTTTATGTTTATTTGTCTATATGATTTATATGACCATCTATGGTGAATCTCATAATGATGAATCTTAGTGGTGCATAATGATTAAAATGCAAAAGCTGTAGCATGCAACCTCTAGCACCCAAGGGTAAAACAACAACCGCATTCATGAGAAACACCTCAATAGCAGCAGAATGCATGTAAACCCCTGATCTAAATGTTTGGGGGGGAAAGCAGATCTTCAATGCCTTGTGAAAAACAAGTGTCAGCTACATTTCCAGAGATATGCTGTTCTATGGTATAGCTGCTGGCACTGAGAAGATACAACTCCAGGGTTCAACAAGAAGACATTGTTTCATAGAAGGGTTACAGAGTATGTCCTCTCTATTAGGACTGGTGGGGTCAGCAGAGACAATGGGAAAAATCCAATCTCACAAATAGTCTTACCTTATTCCATGTGGGATAAGGTCTTTGGAGCTGTGAGCCACTTGTATGTTAGATTTTTGTCTCTCCTGGTTAGAACATAGAAAATAAGGTTGGAAGGGACCTTGGAGATCTTTTAGTCCAACCCCCTGCTGAAATGGGAGATCCTATATCATTCCAGACAAATGGCTGTCCAATCTCTTCTTGAAATTCTCCAAGGATGGAGCACCCACAACCTCTGGAGGCAAGCCTTTCAACTATTAAGGTCTGGGAAGTGGCAGGTGATTGGGTCCATAAGGTGAATACATTTTTTACAAGAGAGGGTGGTCCTCTCTTCATTGAAAGAAGTGACCCTAACATTTGCATCCAGATGTTCTGTTTCTCCAACATGCATGAGTCTCTTCAGAAGCTCTAAAGTTCACAGAGAGATATGTAATATTAGGGCTGGACAAAGATTTCTATAATCAGATTGAATTGGTTGCCTTCAGATTGATCTGATATTTTGATGGCTTTTTGCACATGCAAACAAAGTCTTTCTTCCAGATGGGCTCAGTTTGACCATGTGATCCCAAAATGTATTCATTTCATTTGGAGATTGGACTTGATGGAGCCACACATCTCTTATCTAAGATGGGCACAGTGGCCTTAGAAGTTTTAGAGAACCACTTTGAGGTACACTCTCACTCCGGCTTTCACCTCAGGATCTTTATTTATTATGCCTGGTAGTATCCTACCCATTAATTGTTCTGAAGTGTTGGATTCCTCCACCCACTTTCCACTCACTGCCCATTTCATTCTGTATTGAAAACCCTTTTCAGTTTGATGTTATCTTCAGGAATAACTCAGGGAATGGCTTTTTCCCAACTCTGTGCCACTATTTGAGTCTGATGTCAGCTTTCAGGTAAAGTCACTACCCCTTTCTCATGCTGATATTTCTCTTCCTTCACGCCTCCCCTTTTCCTAGCATTTAAAAGCCTGCAGGGAAAACCCTCCACACCCTCGAGGGGAAAACAGAGAGGGAATATGACCTCAGCTGCCCAGTGCCATAGCCGTACTCTAATCTCTTGCTGATTACAGTCAGAGCCATTCTTTTGTCTTACTTCATACCCAAAACATCTTGGTGGCCCATTTTTTTTCTCTGCTCATTGACAATCCACCAACACAGGATAATTGTTGTTTTTGTTGTTACTGTTTCATTATTAAGCTCATTTTATTTCACCTTTCTCTCATAATTTTTTTTTTAATTACCCAGGGCAGACCAGAATTCTAATAAAAAAGACAAGAAAAATGCAGCACTGTTGAAAAATCACAAAAACATACAGAGCTGAAAACAGTAATAATCAGGGGACTAAAGGATAAGAGCTAAATCTGTGCTTAATTTTAAGTATAGCATTATAGAAACATAAGATCCATCTTCATTTTGCTGGTTTTGATTTCAAAGTTTTGCACAAATACAGAAGGGGAACTGGGAAGTAACAACCAATCCTCACATCATAAAAATAAAAAAAAATCCAGCAGTAAGGTCAGCCTCATGTTGACCAACATCTTCTCCCAAACAGAAAATGAATCCCATTTCCTTTTGGAAGAAAAGCAGATGGATCCTACCCTCAAAACCAAAGACACTTTGCAGTGCCATAAATAAAATATTTGTACTTTGACCACAATTTTCTTCTCTGATTAAGAACTGGAAATGGCTCAGTGAAAGGAAATTTGGGTAGATTGTTGTGGTAGTGATTGGCTGAGATTCTCTGACCCTAACCAGCTCTTGCCCCTTGGTCAAATACTGGAATATTTTTCAAAGAGTCAGTCTAATTAGATGTATTCTCTTAAATGTAGATAACAGCAATTAGCCAGCATTTGTTGATTTCAAAAAAAAACCAAGCAAGGTCAGACTGTACTAGGTTATGAATGGGGAACCCCGAAAGCTATAAATTTGGGGTGTGTGCACATGTGTGTAGGTGCCTTCTAGTCAGTATTGACTCCTGGTGACTGCCTGGATAAGTCCCTGCAGTTTTCTTGGCAGGATTTCAGAAGTGGTTTGCCCTTGTCTGCTTCCTGGGAGAGAATGACTGGCCCAAGGTCACCTACTTGGCTTCATGATTAAGGTGGAACTAGAACTCATGGTCTCAAGATCTCCTCTAGTTTGATGCCTTAACCATTGCACCAAACTAGTTGACTTTAATAGTTTTGACTTGCAGGCCAAATAAGCATCTAGAAGAAAGCAGAGGCAAACCAGTCATAATATTGTTGCTAAGAAAGCTACATGGACATGCCCATAAAGTCATAAGAAATAGAGCTTTGAGAATCTTTATTGTTTACTTTATATATGCATTAGGATTGTCCTGAAAGACACAAACTGAGTAATAAAAATGAAACAATTTTGTTTGGAGGCCAAGGCCAGAAAATATGCATGGACCAAGAATTGAATATGTAGCAAGGTCCCAGACATTGACCTGAGTTTTCAAGCAGAGGCATATGGGAAGAAGTGGCCTTTATCTTGCCCCCAGAGTATGCAGAATATGGAAGATCAAACAAATGCTACAAACTGGTACTGGAACCAGATAGTAACCAAAGAATAAGATACAAGTTATTTATGCTGTTTGGAACATAACCTCCACTTTATGAAGCAGCAACTGTATTTTTGCCCCCTTGAACTTTCTAAATATTTGACAATGCAGATAGACATGGCACACACTTCCATTGTATTATTTGAATGTTAGTAGAGTATTAGTGATGGTGACCATGTCTGAATATACAGTAATATATTATTTATACCACACTTGTTTTTTATGAATGATACTTCATAATGAAGCTGAAGGAACCAAGGGAACATCCACAGGTCCTGAATAGGATAGATTCTCTGAATTTCTTTACAGGTCTGATCTGGATTTTAAATGAAATTGGCCTGGACTGAGAAGTAAGACATCTTCACAAAATAATGGGAACCTGGTGCTATGAAGCAAGTGAGCAAGTTAAAGATTTCTCAAAGAAAATGTTGATTCTTTATAGTTACTGCACCTTCACAGTCAAGGATATAGCTCAGCCTACTGTTGTTTGCATGAAGATATGTTTCTTGAATTTCAAACAATAACTAGTATGGAAGGCTGCTCGTTTATTAAAAAGTAGAATGTGCTAAGTGGCTATTTTAGGTTGAATTGGAACAATGTCACATCTTTATATCCTTTATGAACTTTTAAAACCATTGGCATATTTTGATTTGGAAAGCTAAAGAGCTAAGGGTATTAGTTTCCGCCTTTAGCCAATCTCAGTTCCATTAAACTTGTCTTAATTTTGCTGTTTTTCTGGGAGCTATCTGTTCCAATTGAACTTTATAAGATATTTGAATTGGCTGAGTGGATGCTTTGGGGCTCAAGTTTTCTCACACAGAGTTTTTCAAGACATGGTCATGTACACACTTCTGTTTCTTAATGGTAAGGTATCAAAGGGAGCTTTCAGTGTAAAATAAATGACTGGATACTTCTGGGGCTTTTAATGCTTTGGGACTTTTAACCCAGGGACATCTTTCTCTTTCATTAGTTATCCTTTCAAAAACTGACATTTAACAATTTAACCACTTTAATGTTAGTTTTTATTATTCCTGTAAAGTATTTTGAAAGCTAGTTATTTGGCACAAGAGGCTGGACACTAATGTGCAATAAATGAAGCTGAAAATTGGGCTGCATACTTGATTTGATTTTGCTCTGGGGCCTTTGGAAATCTCTGGCTTTATCCAGAATAAGGTATCCATATATAAATCTTTCTGAAATTATTGGCACAGGTTCAATTCATAAATTCACAGTAATATACCTCAATGATTTCAACAATAATCAACATGGCTAGCTTTCCTATATGATAGCCTGCCTCTGAACACTAAGCTAGATTTAGGGAGAGATGGGTGTGGGCTGGGGATTAAATAACTGAATACTGAACCAAATTGGGTTGCTTCAGAGATGTTCAAGACCTCCACTGGAATGATTTAGAAAGCATGTCCTCCCAGCTGAGCTGAAGTGGCCTCCACCCATCCTGGAAGAAAACAACTTGCATGAAATTTGTTGCCCCCATTTCCTATTCCTATCCTGCTTCTACTGCTTTGACTCACCACCAAATGGTGCTGTCCTGATTTTGCAGGTGTCCCACCTGTGAAACTAGTCAATTCCTCCAGCTTTGCTGTCCTTTCTGTTCTGCATGACACCAGCCAGAGAGAAAAACATCTAGCAGTTCTATTGCTGCAGTCAGAATGGGGTGGGTCTGGCTGCCAGACTCTGCCCATCTTCCTTTGCCTGTCTTCTTACACCACATCCTGCCCTAACATGAGCTGAATAAAGTTAAAAACAAACCAAACCAAAAGAACCTGATTAGTACCACAAAGCTGAATCACAAACAACATTTTCCTTAAGGTTTCTCTTCCCTTCTTTTTCTTTTTTTATATAAGTAGCAAACCTTGCTTCTGCATACTCCTACCTCTGTTCAGAAGACAAGGGCGGGATGGTCCTATCATTGTTATTTTGCTATTCCAGCCTTTTTCTCTGCCAGTAAGGACCACAGAGGTAATGCATTTACAGTCTTGCTAGCTGAATAGTTTAGCTTAGCACTATTGCCCAATTCTGATAGATCACATCGGCACCATGCTGCTATGTCCACTTTTAGGAAGACCACAACAGAATGGTGGCAGACAGGATAAGGCCATGTCAGTAAGGAGAGGAAACGTGTCAGTAAGAGTTGCTTTAATACTACCCATTGCTGATGATCTGACTTTGCTTTTTCAACATGGAGGATAGCAAAATATAACTGATTTTTTTATCCTTTGCAGCTGTTGGATACAATTGGCTTAAGATGGGAAACACTTTAACTTCAGCCTAGCCAGATAGAACTTAAAAGTGTTACTCATGGAAGCTGACAAAAGGAATTTTACTAAGATTTGCTTGCAACGTGGTTTGGGGCAAGTGGAGAAGAGACCCAAAGTGAAGTGAGCTGCTCCCAAAGCTTTGGTTATTCTTGGAGCTTTAGAAGGAGCTTTTCCTAGTTCCATCCTGAACATTTCTTGACATTGCTTCTTTGACCATTCTTATTTAGTTGTTGACATCCAGACCTTGACTTGGGTTCATTCAGGATGCTGCTGACTCTATTCAAGAACTTGATTCCTTTGACTATTATCTGTAGTTCACCTGGTCAATCCTTCAGCCTGCCAAATTGTGTAT